>NW_011627225.1:844779-870259 GCF_000204515.1 Acromyrmex echinatior
CTCTGACACTCTATCATGTCCTATCCATTAACTTGATGAATTGTTTAATACTTTAATATGTTATCAGTGAAATATTTTTTACAATTAATATAATGGGAAACACACTTGTGTAATTTGGAATTAATATACTATGTTACTAAAATAATAAAAGTAAGGTAAAAGCAAGAAAAATAATAATTGTTTGCACAAATTCTTATCGAATCATTATCTACACATGTACATATATTTCCATATATTTTACATTTAGATGTTTAGAAAATATCATCAGTGTAGAGAGAAGACCTTTCTATTAGGTAATAAATTATCATTCTATTGCACATATCATAAAGAATTCTATTTCTATCTTCAGTATTGCCGGATAGCTCTTTGACGTAAGCAAACGAAATGTATCACGCGAAAACTATTCGCGAATTTTTCGCGACAAGTCTTCGCTTTAACAACTTGCGTTAGCACAAGCAAAGCATTGTTAATAACAAAAATAAAAAAAAAATCCCCTTGCGATATACAAGACCACCGAAATGAGATCAAGCCAATGCAAAAACTTTCTCCGGTCGGTTCGTGCACTGGTCCTTGACCATGACCGCATTTCCCCATGGTCCCCGGACAGGTCGCGCAGGGCGGTTGCCTGACTGCCTGACTGCCTGGCTACCAGGCTGCCACCGATGGCGATAGTTGCGTCACGCGCGCGCAGGGTACACCGCACACAGCGCGGCGCCCTGTGCACGCGCGCGTGCGATTACGTCTAGCCCCCTTCCGGCCGCCCCCCTCTGCACGAGGAAGATGGGTTCACGCGGTCAGCAGGGAGTATTCAACCAAGTTGGAGAATAGTGGAAGGAGAGAGAGAGAGAGAAAGAGAGAGAGAGAGAGAGAGAGAGAGAGAGAAAGAGAGAAGGGGGGGGAAGGATACTCCGAACCCGCGAATGTGCTCAAGAGTCAAGGCCTCGGCCCAATTTGGGTTCATAGACCTGAGAGGATAGGACACACGCATGGCACGCACATGTACCAACACCACTACTCGCGCCCTGCCTCCTTTCGCACTTCGCCTTCGTAAAGGTCATTTACTTTTACCAGTAGCCTTCCTCAAGGTTCCCTCATACCTCTCCGACCACGCGTCCTTACGTCTTCGGGGATCGCGGCAAGCAGGTGCGTTGTACGGATAGCCCATATTTCATGGATCATTTCTCAAAAACCTCTCGCGATCCTGTCGATTAATCCTCGACTTACAAAAGCATCTCATGCCCGTTTCTATTAATGTAGACTAACTTTAAAATAGTTTTATTTTAATCTCGGTTCAACTTACTCTTTATCTTTCTCTACATTTAAAAAAGATTCAGGTGATTAAAATTAAACTATACACATAGTTAGAAACGAGCATTAGACCCATTTCTACCAATGTAGATTAACTTCTTATTTACTTTTTATTTCTTTTAATTCTTAGAATTAGAGAAAAAAAAATACAAAATAAGTTAAACTAAAATTAAAGCTAACCTACTGATGTAGAAATGGATATTAAAAACACAATTTTGTCGAAATATGTTCAATCCATGAAATTTTCCAAAATATTCTATAAGTATCTCTCACATATCAATATGTTTATTTTTTTTTACGTTTATTCCTTGCGAAATTGTAATGATAGCTTGACAGATTTCTTACATTCTCATCGATAAAGCGAGATGTTAAATAAAAATACTAACTATGACGTATTGTCAACCATGCGCAACAACGCTTCAAGGTTAAGCAAGCATGCTGTCGACGAAAATCTCGGCTCATGGTTGAAAAATAATCGTTAATGACAAACGATTATTTTACAAATATGATTGATGAGAAATACGAAAATAATTTTCGTTCACATCGTACTATTACGATCGTGCAGAACGTAAACATAGATTGTGCAGCCAGATGCGCGATCGATAAAATTGGTCGATGAAATAGGGTATGGAAATGAACACAGATTATATCATTATATAATACATACGAAAGAGAAAGGCTTATTTTTTTTTTACCATATTCATTAGTAACAATTACAACATCAGCTACCAAAAAAAAAGATAACGTAACAATAATAATATAAAAATAGTAATACAAAATGCTTATATTATACATACACATGTATATAATTCGAAAAATATGTGTATGTACAAGTAAAATTATCGCAGCATCCGTGCCCATATTTTACCGTCAATTTATCATTGACAATAGGGACAACATAAACTGCAAGTAGGAGAATATATAGACATCTACAATGAATATAGATATGGCGCGCAGTTCCAATTTGACTTCACGAAGGTAAATACGCGATGATACACGCGGTGTCGTCGTTCAGGGACGTGGCATGACGATTCGTTTCCAACGTATAGGAGGAAATACGTTGCGATCGACGAGAGTCGTCATTAACTATCAACGCGTGTTATCCGCGCTATCCCGAACAAACGCATGAACGCGGAATAGAATTTGTGAGCGATTGGACTCGACAATGATTAAACATTCACGCGGCGTCAGATCTTTCAGGGTCGTCCGTGCGTACGATGCGTGCACCTTGCTGCCAAGATATATTAAAATGAAAATACGCGTCAGCAAAAGCAATGAATTTGTTTCGATAATCTTCCGGAAGAAAAAAAGAAAAGATTTTGTGGAAGGAAAAAAAGATAAGTTATAAATTATAAAAAGTTACAAAACAATTTCTATACAATTCAATTGTAAGTCCGTCGTTCATTCAGAACTGGTGAAGAAATTCTTATTTCAAAGGTAAATACTATGATATAAAAATCTTGTAGAAATTTTTTTTCAACAAAATTTTCAAAATCTGAATTCTTAAACGAAAAATAATAAAGACACATTTCTTTTTCAATTTCTAAATTAAAACGTTTTTATCTTGTATCATGTTTGTAAATGTTTTAAATTTTAAAGCTTCCGATTATTTTATTCCTTTCAAATACAATTGTTTCTTATTAGTCAAATTTTTCTACTGCTTTGACAATTCTCTCTCATATTTACAAGATTTCGGGAATGATTTTACATCACATACACAAACCAACATTTAATTTTTCGGAATCGGACGGATCGTGACGGTGCTACACGTGGTCTCAAGGTCTCTTACATGTATACGGGACCCTTATGGCGCGCGCCATCGCGTCGTAATATTTATCGAACGTACACATCAGTTTTAGGCGCCCTCGGCCCTGGGCGCTACGAAGGTCGCCACGTAATCACTCGATGAGGAGCGAGAGAGTGTAAGGATTGGGAGAGTAGAGTAGAGAATTTATTACATTACATATTGCCGTGCTAACGCAACTAACGCAATAATTTATGTGTGTGTAACTGAAAATTAAAATTCCTTTCAAACCATCTTTTCCAATAATAGATAGAACTTATCGCAGCTTCAAGTTATTAATAACATTAGATCATCATTGCAACATAAATCAAAAGCGCGCGCAGTTCTCCCCTCACAAAATAATAATAATAATCAAAACGGTATCTTTCTCCACGATACTTTATGAAGCATGACGTTCTGATTTGATTATCCAATATAAAAGAAAAGAAGTTTTCAATTTACCAAATTTACCAACGTAATATACATATTTATTTAGCTATAAAATTTAAAGTAATCCTAGATACTTGCTGAATTAACTTGCTATTGATATGAAAAAAATGGATACATATATATATATATATATATAAATGTATAATATATGCATGTATATGTGTGTGTGTGTGTGTGTGTGTGTGTGTATGTGTGTGTGTATAATTTATTATGACTTAACTATATCAGAAAACATAGGAGTCTTCTGCGTTTGTGCCAACCGCAAACATCGCAAATCGAGAAAGGGGATCGCTTGAGGGCCGAAAGTTGGCCTAGGCTGAAAATACTTGTATAAAATATAGTTCATGTCTCGAGCACGAAAACCATGTGAGTGGCTGTATGAGAGTTTCGTGAGTTCCTATATCATGCGAATTTCCAGGAACTTGTACATTATATATTTCGCATAAATACTTTTGTTATTTTTTAACTCTACGTGTGTATGTGTATGTGTGTGTGTGTGTGTGTGTGTGTGTGTGTGTGTGTGTTTGCGCGCGCGCGCGTGTGTCTATATGTTACTTGATTAATACTAGAGAGAATCAAGGGGGAGTACCGCACTAGTATTGTGTGTATGTACATGTATGTACATGCACATATTTGTGGAATTGCACTATAAATGGCGAAACCAATCAGAGAAGAGAACACTATCCGCTCCATTCTCCCTTGATTCTTTCTGGTTAATACTCCAAAATATAACGCAAAATGATCACAATATTATAAATATATAGTGAAAATGAAAATATAAATTACAATAATATAGAATTTTAGTAAATTTTATGAATTTTTGGCAAATCTACAGGAACAGACACCTATTTATGTAAAATTTACTTTACTTTTCTTGGTAAATGAACGATTGTCATATAGCCATATTATAAAATACTTTCTATATTTTGCAAAGTAAAGCACTATGCCCCGGTTGAACAGCATTGAGACCTAGTTAGGATTTTAGAGCATAAAAAAAGGATTAAAAAGTTTAATATGCATAACTTTGTAAAATGAGTCCTTTGAGTGCTACAGCTGTTCAAAATTCGCTATTATGATTATGTATTGTGTACCATATAGGACTGGTTTTATTCGATTTCTCGAATCATCTAATATTTGGAATATGTCCAATCTTGACGAAGGCAACTAAAATCTTTTTTGGACCTCAAATGAATAGTTATAAATGATACATATTAATCGATAAAGAGGGGAGAGAGACTCAAAGTATGAAACAAAAGGTTTTAATTGCCTAATTGAAATGTGATCAATATATGAACCTTATCTCCCTCTTCAGCTTCCTCATCGGAACTCTAAAAGTAAAAAAATATCATTAATTGTTCTTGCTGGCATATGAATGTCTTCGTCAAAGTATTGGACATACTCCAGATAACTATCAACCGAATTAATAAACTATACCAAATACATTTTAGATATTACTTCATGTCTTTGGTACAATCCGTTACCGCCGTCACCGCAAGGAGGTGTCTTGGACGCAGAGAAATTAGATAAGACTAATGGTACATGGTCATAATAGCGAACTTTGAATAGTTCTAGCACTCAGCCAACTTCTCCTATAAAGTTGGGCTTATGGAATTTTTTATTCTCTTTTGATATCTTAAAATTTTAAATATGTCTCAAAGTTGTTCATCCGAGGCCCAGATTGCCCTATAAAACTGAACATAATCCTTTTGAGAGTTGTTCTTAATATTCTTAGGAATCATATATTATATAATTTACTTTACAGTAAGATAATCATTTGAATGGATTTACTATATATTATAACTGTAATTATATAACTGTACTTTTTATCTTACACCTTTGATATTTTTCAGATAAAATAAAAATTCAAGTAAAATAAAGTTGTAATAAATTCGGCAAAAATAACTAAAATAATCTCATAATAATAAAAATCACTCAACTATTTTTCATCGTAAAATCACATTACAATTTTCTTTGTTATATATGTAACGTTGACAATTTAACTGTAATTTATTTATTATATATTTATTTTATAGCAGAGAGAGAGAGAGCTGGAAACTTTGCAGGTAGTCTAAAATAAATATTACATATAATATTTACAAAATTGTTATTTTAAATTGTTATTTCGAATAGTGTATACGCATAAATTACTATTAATATAGATTATCTTCGAGAATGATTACAAAAATGCACTATTCAGTAATTATTGGACAAGCTTGTTATCTTTTCCGTATAGCTACAATACCCAAGTTTATGCTATACTTTTTGATAAAGAAAAAAATTACATATGTCTAAAATCTACTAGAATCGTTTTTTCAATAAATAATAAAGATACGGCTTCGATCTAGTCCTTCTCGTAGAACTTTGCCAAGTAGAAATAATGAAAACTTGAATCTACGATTGTTTATTCCTGAGTTACTTGCGGATTAAGTAAAAAGGAACACTCTGACTTTATTGCTCGTAACTCCGTCAAAAATCATCGTATAGCAACTAAAGATACAGATTCTTAAAGTTGAAACGTTGCTCTATCAAGTGATATTAATTGCCAATTTTTAGAAAATAAAATATATGAGTTGCAAAAAAAGTTTTTTTATTAACTGGTAAAGGGACTTTTTTCCTAGCCCAATATATGTATATGTATACATATACAGCTTCCCTGTATATTACATACTATCTCATTTTAATTTATACTACTGTCTAATTCTATAATTTGATTACAGAGTGAAACAATATATGCAGGTCTATAATTTGGATCTGTGCGTGTTTTTTTGTGAGAATACGTGGAAGGAAATTTTGCCGAGATATGTAAATATTTAGCTAGATATATACACAGATACAGATCTGAAAATAATTTTATAGAACTATCAAAATAATTATGTAGAACGCTCAAGTTGGTTGTTAGACTATCAACATTTTTTACCACATTGCTCATTAATGCTTCGTACATTACATAATTATCTTGATAATTATCTTCCTCCATAATTATCCTGAACAAAATTAATTTCAAATCTGTATCTATAACTAAATTTTTTAACATTTCAGCAAATTATTTCCATGTTTTTACTAATTATTGACTCATAGTATTAACAAGAAATAAATTTGCATCCCTTTCCAAGGGACAAAATGTCGGAACACAACTGTCAAGCGATCTCAGCAATTTCTAAATAAATCAATACTTTGTGGCGTGCCGATACGTAATGCGCGCGATCACTTCCTTGATCATATGCGATTACCGGCTGACACGAGTTCATTTTTACAAGCGAGCCTCGTCGCGGCCGTTTGCTTTTCACTCAACCATATAGTAAAATCTCTTAAGTAACGCATGGTCCCCGACTGTTCAATCGTCCCTGTTCGTCGTCTATACCTCTAAATCGCTGTGGTCGGTCTCCTTTTGCTATTTCAAGCGCGCAACGCGTGATGCGTGTACCACGCACGCGAGCGGCGCGTCTTACGTGGGCGAAGCATTTAACTGTCGCTTTTAACTGTCACGGCCGCTCGCAACTTAAACTTTTATCCGAGGATACGAATCCGGAGGGCTGCTAGCTGGCAGCTACGATCCTTTCACGAAGCATTCGAAAAGCACATCGATTCTTTAGCGTTTAATTGTGATTTGTGTATAAAACTATTATAACGAATTATATTTATGTTTTATGACGATAATAAATGGCCTTATATATTTTATGTTAAATATAAGATAAGCATTGTGTTTTTTAAATATCTGCATTATGGATCCTTAAAACACAGATATACGGAATGTCCGATAATAAGTTTATTCGATCGTATAACCCTCTCAAGATCAAGTAGAGCGGACTAAACTGAGTCGAAAAGTCTTGTACCATTTTGCAATTTTTGCAATAATTAATGAGATAACGTGATAATAATTTCCAAAGATCGAATACGCGGATAAAATCGATGCAAATGGCAACTTTAAAGTATTTTTTCAGAATACTTTATGAATTATTTTCTTAAAGATATTTCTTAAAGAACTCTCAAAGATATCTTATGTTGTTTTATGCGTCGATTTTAAACATTCTCCTGATTGGATAACTAAAACAAAAATTTGCGAAAACTATAAAATGATAGAGGACTTTCGACTCAGTTTGGTCCGCTCTACTTGTCAACGAGAAATTATGTGGTCATTGTACTGAACATCTTGTATACAGGATATATAATAGCACAGTATTAATTGTATTATTATAGAGACTTTATATATACATATATATATATTCTTGTCTATTTGTTTTATCGCGATCCGCATATGCGTCCGAAAAGAACGATTTTGTTGAAATATTTAAAAATTCTTTTATATCATCAAAATAATCATTATTCATCAAGCATGATAAGGAATGCTGCAAGAAGATTTGACAATCTAACAACTTGTGTGTGTGTGTGTATGTGTGTGTGTGTTTGAGCATTCTAAATAATATTATTTTGATAGTCCAACAAAATTTTCAGTTCTGTATTTAGATAAATTTTTAGATACTTCAGCAAAACCGTTTTATCCAGAACGTAGACATTCCATGCATGCCCATCGCAATAAAATAAACAGCAAGGATAAATGTGTGTGTGTGTGTGTGTGTGTGTGTGTGTGTGTTGTGTGTATATATATATATATATATATATATATATATATACACACACACACACACAAATAGTGTGGGGCGCGCGCGCGCGTGTGTATGTGTATGTGTGTGTGTGTCTTTTAGTATATTGAATGATATAGATCGAGGCACCTTATTAGCATTTTATTCCATCATATTGCATATTTTTTTTAGACCGAATAAAAAATTGTATAAAATTGTTCAAACTCTTATTTTTTAGAAATTTTAGATACATTAGAGACAATGCTGCTTCCAATATGTATGTTCTAAGGAATCTAAGATTAGATCGCAACTTGAAATTCAAAAACTTTATATATTTTCATTATATGTATAAGAATAAGATTTTTGGATTTCAAGTTAAAATTAAGAAATTAAATTAAATTATCAAAAAAAAGAAAAGAAAAATTAATCTCATGTAAATTCGACTTGTTAAATTTCGCTTTGAGACTGGATAATCAATATGCTAGGTATTATATCCGATTGTTAATTTTAATGAGACAAGTTAATTTCGTATATTAAAATAAATTTTTTTCTTCAAAAAATACACGTTCCAAAATATCAAATTTCCAAAGTACAGTCGAACCTCTATAAAAGTAACTTGTCAAAAGTTCCGTAAAAGTAAACAAATGCGCATGCGCATTTACTACTCGATTACTATATGGGAGGTTAAAACAAAAACGGAGGTTAACTTTACGAATTTCGACTGTATACCTAATAATATATGAAGTGCAGTAAATATAAAGCATAAATGACAAGTATCATATTTTTGCCAAGAATAAAAGCTAAAATTTAAAGTTACTACATTTCTTAATTGCTATAATTATCGATATATAACACAGATATAATTTTTACAAAATATCACTTATCTCGCTTTTTGTTTTTCGTCTTTCTTAAACATTACAATCCAGCTCCAAATTAGAATCCTATTACGGCAAAGTTCATCTAAAATTAGATTCCATAATTTATCTTTTCAAAGCTTACGAAAAAAAAAAAATCTCTTTTAATCGCACGTAACTCGACAATTATTGATATCTATACTATTTTTCTTAATCGACAGACACTCGCCGGAGAATATATTATCGAAATTACAGTTACGACATCGGCTTTGTTTAAAGTTACTTTGGATAAAATCGTTAAAAAAAGAAGCCTCTTACCTGTCGTTCCGTCTTGCGACGCGCGGAACTCAGGAAGAAGGAAGTGAAGCACTAACGTCTCCGGGGCTTGTTTCCCGGCACCTGACTCCTTCCGCTCTCACTGTACCCACTGCGGCAACGTTCCCTTCCTCGCACCGCGAGTCTTCCCACCCTCGCGACGATTTTTTTCTTCCGATGCGCGAGTCGACGTCGATCCACCGCGATTATTTATCCGGCGCGAGTTGCGACAGTCTGCGCGACTTGCATCACGCGCGTGCACGATGCACGCACGCACGCACGCACGCACGCGTTCTATCTCTCTTTTAAATTTTATTTTTATCTTTCTTATTATTTTTTATTTTATATTATTTTTTTCTTTCTTGTATATATTCTATGTATATCTTTTGTGCGCTTTCTGTCTATTGTTATCTGCTTGTTCATAGAAGGCCTGTCCCAGAATTATATAGGATTACACACCTTATCTATCTATTTAATTTATCTGTTTCTTTCTCATCCTCCCTCTCTCTCTCCCTCTCTCTCTCTCTTTTGAGAGAGAGAGAGAGATTTTTTCCGGAAGAAAGTACACTGACACTAACTATTGTCTGTGGCGGTTCTCGAAAAAATCATAAATCGGTAAAATTCCGTATCTTTTAAATCACTCCGACGAATAGTATCACGTGCTTATGGAGCACATGGAGCACGTCAATGTCCAATGCAACGACGTAAACAATCTGTCGACAATAAACTAACTACAATTCACTTCGATCGACTGGTAGCGATCTAATTTAAACACCGATATGCGTCCCTTCCAAAATGTACGGTAAATCCAAAGAATCTTATTACTCTCTTTCATCAACTTTCTTCGTTTCGATGTGTCGGTCTAATCCTATACGAATTTCATGTATATCTCTGGAACTTGATTGCCAAAGCTATACTTTTATCCCTTACCATTTTACCCGCCACGGAAAATGCTATTTGATCTTACACGTGTCCCCGGTCAAAGTTGGAGATAATACATTCGCCGACAGAGTTCCTCTTTCTCTTCTTCCTTCGTTTACTCCTACACCACTCTCGCGGAGCGCATAAATAAAGCGAGACCACTCCTCTTACTCTCTTATCTCTTTTCGCACTTCTTTCTTCCGATTTTTCTCGACGATGCAAAAGAACACGCACGATTCTAGCACCGCGTGTCACGAGGCGCGCACCACAGCGAGAGAGAGAGAGAGAGAGAGAGAGAGAGAGAGAGAGAGAGAGAGAAAGAGGTAGAGACCTCGCTCGGTCCAGGGAGCGCGCGCGCAGAACACTAAACGCGCCGCGCGAACGGCGAGTCTCAGTTTGCCTTGCCTAGCCTTGCTTAGCCTAGCCTAGCCTAGCCTTGCCTAGCCTAGCCTAGCCTAGCGTAGCCTAGCCTAGCTGCCACTAAACTCCGCTATCCTAGGTTAGACATACTCGCGACACTCTCCCTCTCTCTTTCGCTCACACGCTCCCCCCGCAGCAGCATCGCGTTCTCTCTCGCTTGCGCCTCGCCGTCTCCGTCGTCACCGCCGCGAATCCGTTCAGGTCCTCTCGCTCCTACCACGTCTCGCGTGATGAATACACTGCGTTGCGCGCGCGCGCGCGATTCTGATACGACAGAGAGGCGGGAGAGAATGGAGAGGTGAGGAGGAAGGAGAGAATCGTAAGGCCATAGCCACGGCCATCGAGTCGCATATACTATATACATACGCACGCACGCACGCACGCACGCACGCACGCACGCGACAGCAGAACCTGTGTGGGTGTGTGGCCGTTCGATTCCGCGCATCGAAAATCACATATATCGATCTTGCGTTTCTCTTGCCATCTAATTACCTACTTAACGCCTTCATTATTCCAATGAAGTGCGTATTCACTCACGACTACCTCGCAATCAAGGTTGCGGCCAAATCTTTGATGTTCTTAGCTATTGCTCCAATGTTATTATAATAGTATAACACATAATTACACTCATAATTCTACATACCGGAAAGTATATCAAAGTATAAATAAAGCTCCGAAAATGACTAATAATTAATGCTAAATATATTTTTTTAATGTATAAAATTATGAATATAATTAAATTATTACTAACATTATAACATATATGTATACACAAAAAGATATCATTTTACTGTTAAGAAAAATGATTGCTCACTTGTCAGTTTATTTTTTTTTCTTTAAAGTAACAGTTATCTTTAAGAATATTCTTTTCAATTTTAAAAAAATATATATTCTTTTCAACCTTAAAAAAATATACTTACAATTAGTATAAAATTAAATTATGAAAAATTTATTAACATATACCTACTTAAAATAAGAATTTATTTTCTTTTGAAATATACTAGTATTATTCAAGTATTATTGAAGAAGTAACTGTATAGGTACGTAGCAATAGATAATAAGCAATAGATAATAAACAATCGAATGTTTTAATTTAATAACCTCGATTGAATTAGTATTAAACTTGATACTTGTGATATGTGAACTTGTGATAGATTTGAATTAAAATATATGAACTTTGAAATACCTTTTGAAAACAAAAATAATATATTTGAATACAGTATATATTTTTCTTGTAAGCAATAATAACTACAATATAAAAATAGAATTCCCAACTATAATTATTTTATCATGCAAGTCATAAAAAACAACTAATTAACTAACTTCCATACTGATACGTTTGCGTATGTTTCGAATACTGAAAATCATAAATATGTAAGGAACAACGATCGGCCGTCAAAGAAAAAAATTGTCGCAAAAATCGAATTGATAGAACAAATTACGATTATTTTATAGTATGCGAAAGTTCCGGAATACAAAGTGTAATCATTCAGCCTTATTGCAATAATTTCATAATTAAATTACAATAATCTTGCAATTAGTCACGTTTTTAGGTGACACTGGTATTATTTTGGTCGGAGCTGACAGGGGCAACTTCTAATGACGCGTTCCAATGTTCCAATCCGAAAAACGTGCCAGAAACAAAGCACGTGTGTGTGCCGCGTGCCGCGTGTATTCAAACCAAACGCGGGAGATGCTTCGCGCGATTTTATGTATATACAATATAAAATACGTTCTATATTCCGACGCAGCTAGATAACGTGCGTATGTAATAACACACGTATACATCTAACGCACGCACGCGCGCGCTTGCATGATGTAGCGCAGTATATGTATATGTATATATATATATAAATATAATGTAGGTATGTATAATACTTCGTGCGCCCGTATACGAGAATTCACCCGGCGACAAGCGTAACACAAGAGGACGTGCCTGGCATATGTTTTCGCCATCTAAATCGTCTTTTCTTTATGACGACAACTTTCGATTCGATCACGATTCACGTTTGTGCACGGACTATTCGTTTCGATTCGAAAGTACCGTAAATCAGATTCTGAGACACGAGCCGTTCTCAGAATCAAGAAAAATATCGATATACGAGAAGTATCTTATAGTTAGATATATCAAAGAAGTAATCTTAAAATCAAATCTTGAGTTAAATAATTTTGTTATTTTCAATTTCTATATGTATATTAAAATTCAAGTGAATCCATTTCTATGATTGAATTGCTCAGTTTCAAAGTAAATAACGTCTACGTTAATGTATGCATTTAGTTAGTAAATAATAAACTAAATTTGAATAAAATTTAATACATTCCTTGAGTTAAATTAAAGTTTAAGTTAAATCAACGATATATATTGTGTAAAAACTGTACGAGTGACGATCTAGAAATGACTAAAAATAATCAACTCAAGTTGTATATAATTTAATACTAATTTAATATTAATTTAATAATTTATCTTGAAAAGATAAGAAAAGAGACTCTGGCAAATATAAAGTATATTTATTTGACGATAATAAGTTAATTTTTTTGTTTTATTTTTGCATTTATTTTGTTCATTACCATAATATGATAGAATTTACTGTAGTAGCGAAAGGCATTCAAAAAAAGTCTCGCACACTCTACACTTGCAGTCTTTGTGATGAATTAAATAACAAACGAATTAAATAACATGATATGTTCACCTTTCAAAGAAAAAGAAAAAAGTGTATTTGGATTTCGTCGACAAATTTTCGTACTTTACGTTAAATTCAATTCAACGTCAAAATATTTAATTTCCTGTACGTTATTTTCAAGTTGTATTTCCAATTTTCTTACGAAAAACGCAGCAGTAAGAAACTCAATGCGATTGTTTCATAATTGGGAAATTCTCGTGGCTACGCAGCGCAACGCTATCAACTCGTTATCACGTATCGCTAATAATACGATGCGTCTGTGAACGTTAGATTAAAGAGTAATTAATGATCGTTTGTAGTCACGCCGACGTGCATGACGTTATGACGCGATTCGCTAGTTTTTACTAAACTCGATGTCTAATGCGCATTACCGTTCAAAAAAGAACAGCTTTTGTTTAAAAGAGATGTTTGAAAGGGAAGAGTATAAATTTGAATTCTTTCGAAATGAAAAAATAATTATAATTTGATGTTTGTGTAAAAAGAACAATGTTATTCATTTTTTCAAATAATAGAAAATTAAAAGCAAAATTAAATAGTCTATGTTTATCATTTGTCTATTTGTGTGTGTGTGTGTGTGTGTGTGTGTGTGTGTACACAAATATATTTAGAGATTCCAAGATTCATATTATTAACCTATTAATAATAAAACTAAATGGCTCGCTGCTTCAATTAAGTGATTGAATTAAAGTGTATGTATTACTTATACACATTACTTTCGTAACGTAGGTTACAACAATTTTTACAGAGAAAAAAGTTGTATATGTACTCTAAGAGTCTCAATCTCAACACCTGGACTCGCTTGATAATTTTTACGTAACAAATACAATTTAGAAAATTATTTCCGCTTTATCCTACGAATTGTCACTCATCGTCGTTTATATGCTTGATCCGGCCGCAAACGGAACTCTTATCTATATATTGCCACATCATCACCAAGACGAAATATATCTTTGTTGTAAGAAGTCAAATAAACCAATGCCGATCTGCTGAACGTTTATTTCCTATATCATCATCCACTCACGAATATCCGCAAAATCATTTTCAACGCTCGTATTAAATAATATATTTTAATGAAAATCACTATTTATTCATACTATCATACTATCTTTTAAATCGTAATTTATATTATAATACTGTCTACAAAGGTTTATCGCGTATATTCTCGCGCGCAGAGCTGAATTGGTTCACAATGCAAGATGAAGGGCTAAGGGTAAAGTGATGAAGCTCAGTATTTGGTCGGACAAGCTTCGACGCTATAATTTAACGCAACGTTCACTGCGCAGGTGGCCGACGTGATTGCCACGGATGGCGGAGCGGATTCGTGAGACTTTCTAACGAAAGTGCAAGTGTTTTCTTTCTTTCTCAACCGGCTACCGCAATTGCTGCGTAACTATTCTCGTCTCGCGACTTTCGCGCGTTTTCCGCGGTTTCCCACCGAGGTCATCGAACGCTTCCGGCTTGTTTATCGTCGACTGTGCTTCGATTTTCACGATTGCGCGCGTTTTTACGTATTGTTAATTATTATAAGTTCCTCGTGTCTCAATATCGCAAAGCTAAAAAGGAACAGAATTAAAATGCTTTAGAAATTTACAAAGCTTCAAACATTAAAATAAAACCCATTTTAAAGTAATTACAAAATAAATATGAAATAATATGAAATAATAGGATTATTGACAGAGTCAGCGTAATACTTATAACGGGTGATAATTAATAATGTTTATTTTAAGAAACTTTGAACCATTTTTGACATAAAATTAAACCATATAAAAATGTTGTATAGTTTTAAAAATAAGGATTGATCGCAAATCAATGCAGTGGAGAAATCGTCAATAAAACATCATACGGTTTATTTTTGTGTTGATGATTGTTTAAAATCGAGCCGAAATGATTACATTTATTGTATTTTTTTCAGTAGCCTTATTTATTCCCTTTTTAAATTTAAGAGTTCTTAATTTTTATTTTAATGAATAAGGGTTGTTCCACCTTTCGATAAACTTCAGCTCACTATTTTACTCTCTTACTTTCTTTGCTCTAATTCTTTTACTCTTTTGTTTATCTATATTAGATAAATTATCACGTAGTTTATCTGAAGATGAAACAACTGGTTTCCTAAGATGTTTGAATGATAAAATAAAATAACTATAGAACTGTCAACATAGTATAATATAATAATTGTGAATTATATTCCTTTTTGAGTTTTTACACTCGTGGCAGTTGAGTTATGGATTACTCATAGTTATGATAAATTGAGTGGCATGTGGCACGGCGTTGAGATTCCGTAGTAAAAACAGGAATATATATATATGTATATATACACTGACATACATGATCATTATGTAATTATTCCAATCATAAAGCTCCAAAATAGTTTTAACATTTTGATGTAATTGAATTTATAATATAAATTTCATTTGTTTTAATTAATTGAAATTGTTCCCGTGTAACACTGAAGATGACCTGATAAAAATTAAAACGTTTGTATTTTGTTTTACAATTAGTATACAATTATGTAGCATTAACAACCTAACTTGCGACTCATAGCTCTTTATTCTTATTACTTTGTTTTTAGTAAGATTTTTGTTATCTAAACAATAGTAAATAATTTTGATTATATATTTTCTAAATCTTGATTCATTGAAAGCTTTCTATTGTCTAATCATTGATTATTCGAAAAAATTAAAAGTGCAAATAATCGAGAATAATAGATCGAGTTATATGCTCTGGCCAAAAAAAGCAAAACCTTCGCAAAATCTTTGCGGATTACACATTCGAAGGATAAACGTGTTCCACGAGGGGCGCTACAACCACTCGATTTAGGAAGTGCCGGCCTTCGCGGTGTGATTTGAGGAACGAAGATTTCTAAGATCCGAGTCGAAACGATCACGAAAGCGAATGCCCGCGGCGTTCGACCAAGGCCCAAGCCGGGCTTCACCGTGACATAAATATTCGGGGGCCTCTTTGGGAGGGGGAGAGGGGGGAGGGAGTGTAATCAATCCAAAGACGAGTATATGTATATTATCAAGCGAAAATTTTATGCGGCAAAATTCATTGCTTGATATATTACTATATTCGTATATGTATGTAATTGTGTAATTTTAAAATAATTTTTAAATTTAAAATAAGAATTAACTTAGATTAAAATTATCTGTGCTCCTTTATCATGTTTTGAAATCTAGTTTCATGTTTATTATTATACTAATTTATAATTTATAATTTTAATAATATTTTTTTATACTGTTAAAGTATATACATTAAAATAATTAATTATAACTTTTTATAAAAATGATAATTCTTTGTATTGTTAAAGTATACAGGAGTCGCGCACGAAATGTTTTACTGCTCATTTATCCAATTTTCACTTTAGTCTAAAAAATAATAATTTTATAGTAGTTCTGTATCAATTTTGTTAAAAATAAACATTATAAAATCAAATAGTATAATATTTCATCCATATATAAAAGTAATTAAGATTCACCGAATTAAATTATATTATAATTTAGATATTATCTTTGAGGAAGTTGTAAGAGTATAAAACATATATTAATATTTATGCTTTAAACGAATTACATACATATAAAAGTTGTGTTCATAACATTCTGTTTTTAATGAGGAACATATTGTTATATATTATTTATTTCATTTGTTATTATTCTTATTTTTATAAACAAAAATTTTTTTAATGATAACAAAAATCTAAATTCTTTTCTATAAGTACTTTGAGTATTAAAAATAACTTATGCAAAGTTTCTCGTTGAAATTCATCAATTAGTTTATAAAGAATAAATTTTTTTTTTATTTACTGGAGATCTAATGTCTGCATCTCAATGTAACTTTATAAATATTCTTGAATTCATAAAGTCTCTACTTGTATTTTAAAAATGGAAATTTTATCATTATTTTATAATAATACATTTCCATATATTTCTATTAGAAGCACAAATTTATTTTTTTTTTTTAAATAACTTTTGATTCCTAAACAGTAAACTGTCACTGTTTTTTT
The DNA here is from genome assembly GCF_000204515.1 of Acromyrmex echinatior. The sequence continues at coordinate 862,092 of NW_011627225.1, forward strand.
ATATTTCTTTTAAATGCAATTTAGAATAACCTGTAATTTTTTAAGGAATTCTTAACATATTGCATTTGCCTTACTACTTTCTTAATTTATAATCATAACTTTTACTTTTTATTTTGCCAATTTTAACCTATTTAATCTTTAACCAAATTTACGTATTTATAACAAATATAAATTCGATAAAAATATATATGGTGTACAAATATGAATATCGAAAAGGTAGAGGAAAAATTTTTTATCTGAACAGATGTCCGACTTTTATTCTTAATTACACTTTATTCACAAATATAAAAATTTAAATTAGCGCATAAATAAAAAATTGATTGAGAATCCAAAAGGACAGATTTATGCTCGATAGTGCACGCATATTCTATATATATGTCCAATAATGAAAACTTGAACTGCAATGAATTCGTTATTCTCGCACGAGAGATTCATTATCCAACACGAGTAAAAGTGATGCGACCATTTTTTCCGATACAAAGATACGCGCAATTTAACTCCGCCATTAAACTCGCGGGTTGTAAATTTGTAATTCACACTTGACTATTTCAAAGTGGAATAGCTTAATGTTCTTCGCAGACGATATTTTATACGTATCCAATGAAACATCTTATTCGAAGTAGTTATAAAGTGCGATAAAATTTATCATAAAATTCAACACTTCAGTACAAATTTTTTACGATGGCACAAAACTTTAAAGACAAAACTTTAAAACCTATTAAATACGTTTTAAATAGCAGTTTATTTATATTAAACTTCGTTTAATATAATAATGAATAATTAAAACTGATAGATTCACTTAAAAATATGTCTCTGTCTATATCTCTTGAAATAAATAAATATCATAAGAATACAGAAAAATTTAAAATTTACTAGAAGAGAAGCACGTCTAATTTATTTACATATAACATATAATCATCTAGATTCTAGCTATATATATATAAAAAGTGGATAGATTGGCATTTACGTCTTCGCAAAAAATTCTTAAAATTTTTCATCTACTTGTTACTTTCAAACTGCTACTTGGCCCTGATATGTATACGTATATTAAAATTTGCAATGATCGAACGGCGAACGATTTTCTTTATTGCTCTCTCGTCGTTCCGCGCGACGTGACACATGCGAGCTGACGCACAGAGAATCGTGCGACTTGATAGTGCAGTTTACGTTTGTATTAAACCCACGGCACGCCCGAACCACATGTACTTAAGTGCATACGACTGTATTCACAAAGCGTTTTATCGCGCGTCACCCGCGAGCGAGACACGAACTTTCACTACTAATTCTTAACATAGCGCACATTCGCTTCTCCTCTCTCCGCTAACTGTGCCATAAATTTGGTAACTTCCACGCCCTCTCGTACCCGTCCTCTCGTGTCCTCCTCCGATCCAATAATTGTTTATACTTATCGCACCGATCACGCAACGCGATAAATATATGTATAAGAAGTAAAAGCTTATGATTTATGTACACATAGAAAAGAAAAATGAATGCTAAAATTGAATGGAAAAAATAACGAAAGTTACATATCTCTTTGATATCAAAAATTAAACTTTAAAGAAATATTTAATCTACTTAAAAAATCTTTGAAACGTGATTTTTTGCCGTAAATAGAAGCTATGTATCGAAAGTGAAAAGAGGCACGTGACTTTGCAACGATGCACAACTCGTGAGGTGCACACTTTTGCGTACAAAACTCGATCGTACTTACTCTCCCTTTTCACCTGGCCAGGTGACAAGACTCTAATGCTATCGGGGATAAACATCATAGATGCAGCAATATATTAGCTTCAATGATTAAAAAAGCAATGAAAAGTCGTTATCGCGTCACGGATAAACGAAGTCGTAAATGCGATACGAACTCTTAGCTAGATTTTAATGGATTACACCTCACACACATAAACGCTTTTATAAGAAACGCACTACTTTGTACTTTGTACGTGCACTACGATCGTTAATGCGTCAATCGCACAAAGAGGCGCGAGATATTTATTTTGACAATTATATTATATAAGTAAATCTTTAATAATCTTGTAATTGTTTTAATACATTGTATTGTATTATCCATATTTCAAAATTATCCCGCACAAGGACGTATCTGTGATCAAACCTCTGCGATAAAAATTTCATTCATCTCTTGAGCAGTTATAATATAATTATAAGCAGTTATAATTATAAGCTGGATAATAATATCTATAGTATAATTAAGAAGTAAAACCACTTGAGTTTTACTCCTAGTCAAGATGTAACGCTCTTTATTAGCAGTTACTGTGTGTGTTCAAAGATGCGCGCTCAAACTTTGAATCCATTTACTGAACAAAAACAAGACAATAAATGGATTACGTATTATAAATTAATAATCCACTGATACTAAATAATAAATAGGCAAGTGTCTACGTAAATTGCATATATTTTTATCAGGAAAATTACTTTATACACTGAATAAAATTCAAATTTTTGTCTATTTTCTACGCAGTATTGTTATTACAACCAACGAGAATACAGTAATACTTATAGACAGTAATTGAATAGGTGTCTAAAAAAACTGTATATATTTCTATCAGAGACAGTCTATAAAAATTATTCTTATTCGGAAACTGCTTACTTACGTACATATATTTCAAAATGTAATAATTCATTTCAAAATTTCTGCTAAAGTATATATAAAAAGAAGTCTTAATAGGTGACAAAAGCTATCCATACTTTGCATGACTTTAATCGATTCTTTAGCGGCGTGCAGGGGGATAAGTCATAACGGTTCGACGCTCCATGCGAGGATATCTAAATATAACTGGCAGGTGATAAAAATAACACGAACTCTAGCACTGTGTAAAGCGATATTAAGTATTATTACCGTACACGAGTACGACTATTATATTACTTTTGTTGTTCCAATGAAACTTTCAATCTATCTGAATCGCTGCTACCATTTCGTGTAAAAAAAAGAACGATTCGTTATAAGTACTCTTACATTAAATAAAAGTAATTACATGGGTTTGCGTAAAAGTATAATAGTTGATGAAAAAGTTTCTTTCAGAAGACAAAACAGCATTTCACAACGTGATGTACGAGATTTACAAGATTACATTCTTTGGACAAGAGCTAAAGCTTCAATTTTTAATGTGATTCGTGACAACCTATCGCATTAAGACAAAATTATCGATCATAATCAAGTATCACAATATTTAAAAAACTTGCTGTCGAACTTTTCATATCCATATAGGTATGTTTCATAAAATCCAATACATGCTTTTCAACTTCTTTCAAATAAAAATATATTATATTAAAAATAATATCTGTAATATGTTCTATCATTTACACGAAATAAAAAGAAAAACAAATGTATAAAAAATATACAAATAGTGTCTGCCCATATCTACATCCATATTTATATATATCGCACATATATATTTTTAATAAAATTTAAATTGATAAAATAAAATTTTATTGCAGAAGCTAAATTACTTAAAACTAAAAATATTTGAGAAACAAAAATGTAAGGGTAAGCTAAGTTAATCTTGATTTATACTAATTTTGTCACTTAAAAAAAACTCATGATAGTGATAGTTATAGTTATAATTTCCAACATCGATATTCAAACACATAAGAACTATAATTTAAAAAACTATTCCTGCTATTCCTTGATTAGAAAACAAATGTTAAAAATTCCTGTAATTTTCCTTAATAAATTCTTTTCCTAAATTCCAATTAATTTTTTTACTTTCCAGAGATTTTCTAGATAACAAAGTCTTGCAATTTGATAACGAAGTTTATAACTGACTAACTTTGCAATAAATTATCCGTATGTGTTTATTTGCATTATTTATCAAACGCTAATATATTTGTTTGTAATTTAAACGTCCACTTTATTGCTTACATCAGCAATGTGTGCTTCATTTTCCGAGTACCGCAAAAATATACATATAATTTTGTCATTTGGTAATTACAACACAACCGGAAATTACTTGATAATTTTTAAAACAGAAGAATATCGCGAAGTACAGCTGATATTTTTGCATTCAGGAACGTCGCAAGAAAATTTTTCATATTATATTATAGATTCGTTTAACAAAACATTTTAAAAATCAATATATTTCTTTTAATTTGACCATATATAAAACCAATATTTTTCTACTTTTTTTAAATTACAATATATTATATCAATCAACATATAATATATTATAAAAATTAATTGTGCAATACCTATAGATATTTTATGATTAAAACGAAATTAAAAAAGAAATAAATGTATTTAAAAAAATACAAATGTTTGTTTATTCATATCATAAATAATAACACAATAAAAATTTATTTTTTTCAATTTGACGGAGAAATAAATACGAAAAAATTCGTATTTACTTCTCTTTTTTTTTTAAATGAATTAAATATTTTAATTTGAAGAGAAAAAACTATAGTTTTATATTTCCGTAATGAAAATATCAGATTTTTCTTCGAATTTTCCTTTATGGCATAAAAAAAGCATAAAATTCTGTTAGACCTTATCAATAAAATAGTAAGTTTTATACTTTCTCATTATCGAGAAAGTTTAAATGCAGCACTACTAGAATCACAAATTACATTTCGCTAAAGTCGATCGCACGTTCTTTGCGTGCAAGCCGATTAACGACTGCAGGACCGATTACACGATCTTGAGCAAATGTTGGCGGCGACCGGATGATTCGCATGAAGAAAAAGAAGCGAGGGACGAGGACTTTCGCTTTTCGCCTTCCGAAAATCGAAAGCCGATTGCCGAAAGCCGAAAGTATTCTCTCGCCTTTCGAGAGACGTCAACCTATCTGGGGCGCGATTCCGTAACTGTTCTTTACACGCCTACCGAATTATTGGTGTCGTTGCGCAGACATTTTATATGGTGAAAAAGCTGCGCAACGACATCGACAACTGTACTCGGTAGGCGTGTAAAAACAGTTACAGAATATAAGCCCTGGTCTGGTGTTAATGTACGTATAGTGGGCCAGTGTCAGGCAACGGCATCATTTCGGTTATTAGCGCCGCGGGATCTCGGTGAGTCAGAAAAGCGTGACATTCGCGCGTGGGGCCATTGGCCAGTAATCGGGCCAATGTTAAAAATCCGAGACTTCTAGTGTCGATTGCCTAACGATGCTGGTATACGTAGTATATTAGCAATTTATGAAGAAAGGAGAGACAGCCAAAGTATATATGTGTAAGAGAGAAGGCAAAACAATTTCGGCTCACGTTATCCTTGCCGTGTACATATAATGATTTACCTTGCATATATGCATAATGTATACATATGTATACATAACGATGCGCGTGACCTTATAAGAAAAATAAATTATAAACACTTCTCAGGGATTCGATTGAATACTTATATTTTCCTCATGTACGTGATTAATACTTAGAAGCTTGTTCTAGTCACATGAATAAATAAGACGAAGGAAAATACAAATATTTTTCATTTCTTTTAACATATTAATACTTTTTTCACATAAAAAAATGCGACTGTAATTTATCATGTTCACTTTCAATATCATTATCTTCACTTTGGGTGCGTTCTATTTTCATTGTGTAAATATCAGTTCGTTGTCTATCGAATATTGAGCAGAGACAAATGATATTTACAAGCACAAAAACGAAACGCATTTTTTTCTTTTCGTTTGCATTCTTTAAATCATTGAACATTTTCATTTTATAATTCTTTTATAATTTCTTTAATTATAAAAAAATTTTCTTATTTTATATAATATGAATTAAAGCAGAAAGATACAATATATTGTAGAATTGTTTAATAGATAAATGTAAAAATATAAAATTATACATAAATTATGATTATTAATCTAATTAATCGTGAAATCATTGCAAAATAATAATAATATTATATATAAAAATATAAATACAATAAAAATATAAAATGAAAACAAAAATAAAAAATGTAAATATAAAATAAAAATATAATTATATTTTTATTGTTAATCTTTAAACTGCAAGAATAACACACTTGTGTATATCTAATTTAATTCTAATGCCTATAACTCTATAACTCTCATAAAAATAAATATATATAACAAATAATTATTATATTCAGGCTGTAATAAATAAATAAAGTAAAATGCCTTTCAGAATCAATACAAGTTACTAACGTACTAGATGGGGTGAAAAGTAACCTCCTTGACCGCCAGAATGCGCCACTACTGCAAAAAAGTTTATGGTGCCTTGTAGTCCGTTCATATTTAGGCAGACATGCCAAGTGGCAGTGCGATACTGCCCTTAGTTTTGTTTTGAGAGCTGATTGTTGTTGACGTGTTTGCGAAAACGATTTTCGTTCTCTCATAAAACATTATTTTTTGAGAGGCAAAATGGCGAAGGAAACAAAAGAAAAGTTGGATAAATATTATGTGGCTAATACTCCGTCAGATTACACCGTCAAATATTGGTTTCGAGAGTTTCGTGGTGGCCGCAACTCCACTACCGATGAAGTCCGCAGCGACAGGCCCTCCGATGCGGTTACCGAGGAAAATGTCAAAAAAATACATGAAATGGTGTTGGCTGACCGGAAAGTGAAGGTGCGCGAGCTAGCAGATGCTACAAAGATTAGTACTGAGCGAACACGCCATATTTTGGGCGAGATTCTGCATAAGAAAAAAATTTTTTTCATTCCCAAGGAGGTTACTTTTCACCCCACCTAGTATATATTAAGGAGGTTGTAAGGAGATTGTATTGCATAAAACTCATATATTAATATTTACGCTTTAAACGGATTATATATATATGAAAGTTGTGTTCATAACATTCTGTTTTTATTGAATGACACATTTTTATAGATTATTTATTTTATTTATTATTTTTATTGTTATAAACAAAAATTTTGTTAATGATAACAAAAATCTAAATTTTTTTGCATAAGCAGGGGAGACCGAACGTTTACCTAGTTGTCCCCCTCCCCCATTTAATCAAATCTTAATAAATAAATTATAATAATGCGCTATTTATGCGCTTTTAAAATCCGCAAGAAAAAAATTTTTGCGCTCATTTCGTTTAGCTAAAAAAAAATGTAGGGGGCTGAGTAGGCTATCAGTCAGTCTCCCCCCCCCCCCCCCCCTCCATGTGTTAATAACAATCAATTTGGAAAATCAAATACACAGAATTTATAAACTATTGATGCGCTTTCATATTCATATAGTTTTTACGCTGCATCCCTTAAAGCACTTCTCTCTGGAGCAAACAGTCACATTCATCCTTAAGTTCAAAATTGCAAAATTACATTAACTATGCAAAAAATATCTTCGATTTTTGCGCGCAAATCTTGAGGGACTTCCCTCTTGAAGCAAACAGTCGTATTCATCCCTATATAAGTCGTTTAAAATTGCAAAATTACATTATCTAACTATTCAAAATATATCTTTAATTTACTAGTGCTACTATTCACTGAGAGAAAGGATTTTGTTAATTTAGCAAGCTACCAGTACCTTTAACCGGTGATCGATGAATATGTGACAACAAATTTTATTGTTGTGTTTACTGCTAACCAATTATTAGTAACGGAAGCAAACTATATAGAATTTAACCTATCTTTCGGATAGACTTTAAGTTCGTTTACATAGAATTCGTGGAGACTTAAGTCGTAGAAAACCAAGCACAATCAAATGTAGGGAGAATACTTGATTAGAATTGATCAATTTCTTACGATTTGGGATCCTGCAATTGACTTTTATATAACGTATATACAGGGTCCGGCAAAATGATCTCCCACATTTTAATCTTTAATAAAAACGCCATTGTAAATGCTATTTAGATTTTATTTTTATTAACTGAAAATTTATGCTATGCCATTTGTTTTTATTGAGTTTTGAAAATTACAGAGTCCAAGTGGCGACCATTTTTTTCGATACACATTCGAAGCTGATTTCTAAAAGTTTCCATCACTCGAGCAATAATTTGAGGCGATATTCCTGTAATTTCTTGGCGTATTGCTGCTTTCAATTCGTCAATGGTTCGGGGGTGGTGTTGAAAAACCTTCGCTTTCAGGTAGCCCCAAAAGAAAAAGTCGCATGGGGCAAGATCGGGTGACCAAAACTTAGAGAACTTGAACATTCGGATGTGTGGTTTCAACAGGATGGAGCTACGGCTCATACGGCAAGAAGGACAATGGACATTTTAAGGGAAATGTTTCCAGGACGCGTAATCTCGTT
>NW_011627225.1:870423-914184 GCF_000204515.1 Acromyrmex echinatior
ATATATATATATATATATATATATATATATATATATATATATATATATGAGTTTCTTATTTCTTAGCGATACTATTGATTATTTGTTACATTGATGAATTAATTTGCAATCGTAAATCGATCGGTTTTTTAGCAAATATCACATTTGCTTTCCCTTGATGATTTGTTCCTATAACAAAATAATTTCTCTCAATGTTTCCAAGCAATTTCGATTTTTGCGCTGCAACCCTTAAAGGACTTCCATCTTGGAGCAAACTGTAATATTCGTATCTAAATCATTAACAATTATGCAATTATGCTATTAAGAATATTTATTCGTTTCTTGATGAATAAAAATGTAATGTATATTCGAATGAGTATTTTTATTCATTTTTTTGAATATTAGGTGTATTCATTGGGCATAACACCTTCTTCAAAATCCTTTTACATCATCTCTGATTTTTTTAATAGAAACACAATTGCTTGGAATTCATAGCGCATAAATCAAAAATATACTTTGCATAGTTAAAGCATGTATAATATTTTCAAAATTTTTAATGACTTAGATACGAATATTACTGTTTACTCCAAGAAGGTAGTCTTAAGAATTGTAGCACAAAAATCGAAATTGCTTGGAAATAGTAACGTATAAATCAAAGATATATTTTGCATAGTAAGATAGTAATTTTACAATTTTAAACTTAAGGATGAGTTTGTTCCAAAAGAGAAGTGCCTTAAGGGATGCAGCGCAAAAATTAAAACTATATGAATATGAAAGCATAAATAGTGCATAAATCCTGTGTATTTGATTTTTCAAATCGATTGTTATTTTACTTTACGATTATTAACACTTTAATTAAACGAAATAAGCGCCAAGTTTTTTCTTGCCGATTTTGAAAGCGCATAAATAGCGCATTATTATATAATTTTTTTGTTAAGATTTGGTTAAGTGAAGAGGGGGGGGGGGCGGCAGCTAGGCAGACATGGAGATCGGAACTCGTTGGCATAAGAGGCAAATATTGGCATTCCATTTATTTACGATGAAGAAAATAATGAAAAAGTTACTGCAAAATATTTCTTTTACCACATAACTACTTCCCCAAGTTTCATTTAAATCAAACAAATATTGTTATAGAAAAAGAAAAAGGTCTCATTTAAGAGCAAGCAAGTAAATTTTTGAGCATTTTATAATTTCATATTAATATCCTTCGGCTTGAAAAAGCAAATCTAAGTGACGTATTATTAGTTAAAAGAAAAGTGTTTGTTAGTATATACGTTATTTTGAATAACAAGTAGTTTATTGTAATAAAATGATCAAATTCAGACGTATGCAGGGATAGGATACGTTGTTACTCATATCATATTAAGAAAAAGTTATGTAACTCGCTTATGTATCGCACATATGAACATTCTATTACAAATTAACTCTGACAAAACGCTTTATATATATATAATATTTTTATATTAAAATAAGATAGAATTAAAATAATTTACACTTGCTTTTATTTAACAATATTTTGCTATTTAATTATTACAAAATAAATTTTAACTTTAAAGATACAATTTTTACCAAGAAGTACATAACATATCTACTATCTAATTTTTATTTCTATTACTTTTCTATTACGTTTTTGTTAATTTAAGATAAAGTTTATCATAGAGGCAGTTTATACCGTAATATATGCCAATTTACATATCGGGGCAAGTTAACTACAATACAGCATATCCATATTTCATTTATTGTAAAGAAACAGTATATAGAACCATTACTGGTAAATGTAGAGAAAGGTTCTCTCTATTGCATTGATATATTTTAATCATAATAATTAATTGTTAAAAAAATCTAATACCAAAATTGTAAAAATTGTACCAACAAGATCCGTTCTCTCCCCTACTTTAATTATTAAAAATGACCTATGCAAAGTTTCATTGAGATTTACCAATTAGATATTGTAACAAATAAATATTTTGTTTATTTACTGAATAATTAATGTCTGCATCTCAATGTAGCTTTACATAAATATTCTTAAATTCATAAAGAACTTGTATAAAAAAAACTTGTATAAAAAATTGAGATTTTTATCATTATTTTATAATACATTTTCATTTTATTTTATTTTATTTCTATTGTTAGAGTACAAATTGCAAAAAATATTACTTTTTATTTTGAAATAATTTTTAATCCAGATGGTAAGCTGTCTCTAATTTTGCTTGTATTATTTTTAAATGCAATTTAAAATAATGTTTTCAAGTAATTCTTAACATATTCCATTTGCCTTACAACCTCCTTAAATAATTTTTATTCAAATAAACAAATTATGAACATTTCAATCCTGTTTTGAATCTTTTCTTCAGTATAATAAATAATATCTTACTTTAAAAATATACGCATAAGATAAGAGAATGCAATTTTTAAATTAGTTAGTAAAATGATTCTAGTAAAATGGTCATACGCGAAAGAGTAAGCTGATCAAGAATGATTATTACGTCTACATCTTATCAACTTATAATGTTCATTAAATTCCACAAATTACTAAATAAAAGATTGTGACTAAATTAGATTATTTTAAGTTGGCTTTAAAAGGTATTTTACTTTATTAACATATTATAAATAATTTTCAATCAAACGCTGACAAGAAATATAAAAGTATAGACAAATGCAAATGTCTGCATCTTTATTAATAAAAAAAGTTATGAGCAATCGAAAAAACATTGAAAAACGAAAAGCCGAGTGTGTCATATGGCAAGAAGGCGTTTAAGGTGGTTAAAAATAAAATAAATAAAATAATATCTATCTTCGACATTGCAGCATAATTTCAGCCTTAATTCCGTGTCATATCATTTTAGGTACAGACAACATCATTTTAATTCCCATTTCCTTTAATGCCTTTGATAAAATTTTTATTTTGATAAGATTTTATTTGTGAAGGCTTTATAAAACACACAAAACGCTTGTTTACAGTATAATTTTCGCGAGACACAAATCTCGTTAAGCGCGGGTTAAGATCATCATGTAGGAGGACATAGGAAAAAATAGAGGAAGTCGAGAAGAGGGCTGGTACTTTGAATTTCCCTCGCGGCGCAACGCTGGTCAGAATTAACCTGCGCTGCTACTCTCTCATGTTTACATCGCGATGTAAGCGAACGTTCGTTCGCTCTTAATGTCCGTGTCTGGTGACCCGTGGTGCAAACTAAACTCACGGAGAAAGTTGCCGGATACTTTCTCGTAGCCCGCTCTTTGCACGCCGGCCGATGCGATGCAATCATTTATAAACGGAACCCCGCGCACTCTCGCGACCCGACCGTTCACAAGCGAACTGCAATGCTGGCGCTCATGGCAAATTAAGTATCCAACATGACGCGAAAAGATAACAATTATCGAAAAACGATTCGAATTACGATGAGCTACAAAAATTGATCATTATTCCCTGGACAATTTGCTAATCGAAAATGTATAAGGTAACGTTCGTTTTTCACAGTGCCAAGTGACACGCGTGTTGATCGAACGAGTGCAAGAATGAAACGAGCATTTTGTAAAAAAATCGATCCATTCTTGGCACGTCCCTCTCGAACACGAGGCATTCAGCTCCTCGCGGACTGGCGACTTGATTTACTTGTCCAAGAGAATCAACTCCTCATACCTCGTGCCTTCTCGCGAAGGTAGTTAGATGCAGTCGGGCACCACTGAGCTCTATGTATAACCGTGGCTATTATGCTCTCGCACAGGTTACGCTACGCATCGCGCGGCTAACCTCGTCGTAAGAAAATCTCATAGAGTCCTCCTACGCTCCTTCGTTAACTATTCATACTTGGTGGATAGCCCGCGGTCAACCGTGATAAATCGAAGGTTACGCAGGGAAAAATGAGGATTTAAAATCGCATTTAGCAACTACAAGTTTTCGTTCGATTGTCCTAGTCATTTTCACCCAGCATGATATTATTTCGAGACTCGACAATAGGCGTCCCACAAAGATAGATCCAGAGCAAACTAAGAGCACGAACGCATCCAAATTTACATCAACGTTCCATCTCTGTTCGGTCCATCAAAGAGGAAAACTCACACATGTTGCTCGCACGTGCTCGTACATGTGTATGTTCATTCACGATCATTTATTTTTGCTAGTTTAATCTAAGTCCAGCTTATGTACATACATTATATACATTAAAAAACAAATGTAATTGATTAATGTAATTGTATAAAAAAATTTATAACAACATCAACAAAGGACAATGAGCCAAGTACAACATAATTAAAAAGTGTAGCAAACATAATACATTATGCTATGTTATGTTTATTAATATAATTAATCGAGAAACGGGTTATCATCACATATTTATGTTTTGTGCTATATACCATGGATAAAATTAATTTCAATTAAGAATTTTTATTTAAAAAAGAATATAAAATAAAATTTGTAAGTGATCTGTGTCTACTTCAAGTTTCGTATCTATCGACTAGTCAAGTTTCGACTAGTCATATTAATCTTATCTATAATATAAATGTCCGTATATAAGAAAACAAAATCAGTTGAGCAGTAAAGATCTCGCATCATCTGAATTGTGAAATATGATAACAGATAGTACACAATTACGGACTTGACCACGTAAATTCTACGCAATAATCGATGGCCGACTTTGATCACTTGTGATTTGAAAGCTACAGTGATCTCAGCAATTTCGATGAAGATTTCTTATTTCAGTTAATCTCTATAATATACTATTAAAGTATTGCATGATGATTATGGAACATCCTGTTTAGATAACGCATAATTTACAAAAATATCTTTTTTTTATATAAACTGAAACGAATAAAATTGTTATTCGTTGGTATAAAGCAAAAACACAACACAAGACACAGTAGATCGTTAAGAGATATAATAGATAGCACGCAAAATAAGCATAGAAGACAACAGACAGAGAAAAAAACTACAAAAGGCATCTCTTCGAGAATTGAGATTTTCAAAAAGTACACGTCTTCGCGAATGCGTCCGACCGTGACGTCGCTTTCGTGCAGTGAAGCCCGCGTGACGTCATTCATTCGATGACGTGTGGTCAACCGCGGTCAATGCACCAAGCTGGCGTTTCTTGCAGGGCACTATAATGCTCGGTTCACTGGCTCCGACGTCGTGTGCGTTCGTTCACGTACACGGGGACCGCGCGTCGCGGTGCACGTGCGCGCGTTACACCGCAAAATACCGGGTGTCCGTAAGGTACGCTTTTTGCACGCAACGAGAAAATTTGCGACTTGGAGATTTTGCGCGATCGTTTTAGCTTCGAATCTCCACCGTTAATTCGTCATATTAAAGGTTATTTCGACTTCGTACTAAAAAAAGATCAGTTAAATTAATTTGAAATATGTGTACATGATAAAGTCTATTCTACAACGTGCTTTGTTTCCTGTTTCTTGCTTTTTGCCTCTTGCTTTTTGTCCCTTTGCAACTATTTTATCGACAATTGTATTTTTTGCTACGTATTTCTTGTTTCTTTCGAAGTTCGTTAATTTTTATTTTGGATGACATAAAACAAAAAACCAGATAAGAAGAAAAAGACAAGATATAAAAATAGCAAAAAGCAGAAAACAGAAAAGCACGTTATAGAATAGGCTTAAGTAATAATCAGACTGTTTCGTAAAATGTGAACAATTTATAATTTTGATTAAAATAATCAGACAACTTTGATTGCATATTATATTCTAGTTATGGTTACCAAACACATTTAATTGCAATTCTGATGAAAACAACAAAACTTTTGGTTAAAATACCAGATTATTTAATTATGATAATTAGAAATTCTGTTTAGTTCTACCAATACTACTTTGACTATACATATCACGTTAATCTTTAACTATACATATCCCTTTTTCTCATCCCAACCAAAAATAATTAATCGATCGACGTTGACTTAACATTGATTCGACATTGATCGATGTTAAATCAGCATTGATTCGACCAATCATTTCTGATTAAATGTAGATATATATATATATATATATATATATATATATATATGTAATAATCTGCATACTTGGATGTTATTATTACATACGCATTAAACAAACTCTAACCAGTATCATGAATATCTTGATTGCGTATCAAAATATTTCATTATGACAATTAGAAATTCTGTTTATTTCTAAATTTGCTTAACTAAATGTATCTTGTCAATTCAACCATGATTGTTTTTTTTGTAATTTTTAGAATACGTTATTAAAAAACCGCGATAGTTATACCAATTACAAAGTTTTGTAAATATGCAATGTAAATATAAAATAAATATATATTAATATATTGCAAATTGCTAAATTTCTATCTATTGAAAAAATTTCTTTCATTTTGAAAACTACATTGCATTAATATATTTTCTATATACATACATTTCTATATAAATATTGATTTTATTTTTAAAAAGTTATATTTTCATTTCTACTTTCTTGCATTATTTACATGACATAGAAAATAATAAATAATTATATTAAAAATAAATTAATAAATCCCTCTCTAATGCCTCTCTCTCTCTCTCTCTTCCCCTCCCTCTCCCTCTCTCTCTTACTCTCCCTCCTCTCTCTCTAATGATCTATCTTCGTATCTCAAGTTTGCAAAATATCAAAGACATTTAAAGACTTTAGCTTAATATTGTAGTATTAAATCAGCGACGAAGACGTTAAGCCTCGAATTTTCTCGGTCAGGACGTTCTTATATCGGGAAAGTCTACCCACGCCCATCGTATACACCTACATGACGATGTAAGTGCAGGTCGACTAGTAGTAAGTAGCGTGAATTATCAGACAAGTAGAAAAGCCCGCTACGTAGTCGGCTGTAGTGGCAGTAACCTGGTAATCAATGATGACACATGCAAGCAACCAATAGATTGTTTACACAAAAAAGCACACAATCGGATTATGTATCGATGCCAAGGAATATAACGCGCTCGTACTACTAATTGGGAATGTTTTGAAATTACGGGATACACGAAGGAGTGTATTTTCCAACAGGCGGAATTAATAGTTTCGCTACTGACTAACGGTTCCACTTTAAGGATAGAAGCAATTGATGTACTTCGTAAATCAATGAAATATTATGTTATTAACCAATTTTGTGTTATTTAATTAAGAAAAATGATAATTGCAACCGGTAAAAATTATATGTTATACAGTAGAACTTCCATAATTTCTACTACGCGGGGCTGTGAGAAGATAGGAAAGTTCTCTCCATTCTTACATTAAGGACGGAGCACTAAAAAGAAATAGTATTACATGTAGAGTGAGAATGTTTGCGCAGATGCTAATTGCAACATAATTTATTTCAACTCTGAAAATTTTTATACACGACGTCATGTATATATGTGAAAGAGGAATGAAGAAGTTCCATTGTAGACATTTGCACGTACAAGATGTTTGAAAATTATTACTTGTATAAAAAGAATAATGTTTGAGAAATACTCCAATTTTTAAATATAAACTTAAAGACATAAATAAAAATCATATATATATATATATATATATAACCGGCGCGATTTCTATAATGTAACAGCTGTTTATAAATTTGAAGTTGAAATATCTCTTAAACTGTCGCCGATAAAGAAAAATCGCCGATACCGACATAGGTCTCTTAAAGTGACATCCCCTTATTTCTCAGAAACTAACAATTGCACTTTATTAATAAAATTATGATCTGTTTAGCTAATTAAAGAAGTACAAACTCATAATTCATGTATTTGTGACTTGTTTCTATACCAAATCAGCTAAAAATGAATTCTATGAATGCGAAAATAAAATTCTTACAATTTTCTTTTACAAATTGCGTAGTTTAAATAATAGTGACTATATTATTAATAATATTACGTCATTTTAAATGCTTGTAATTTCCTAAATCAGTTTTATTTATATTATTTTTTCTCTTAGTTTTTTCATAATACAATACATCTTAAATTTAAAATTGGGATGCAGCATAGACCGCCATACCTGTCTGTAAAACAGATCATGAGTTAACGTAATCCTTATAATGTTCTTTATAGTGTCAAATAACTTTATTGAAGCTAAAGACAATCGTGCAATCGTATGGACAATCGTATGGAAAAATTCTTGAAAAATTATCTCATTACATATTTACATCTTGCAGAACAGCATAAAATAAATATGCATATTAATCAATAAAAATGTTTTACAACAAAGATTTTGGAATATCTTGTATACATTCATTTGTAGACAGATACTTGTATACATTCATTTGTAGATAGATTCATATTTTACACAGATAATTCCTGTAAAAGAAAAAAAATAGGAATACGTAGCCTACTGTGTCAGTTTTGGAGCTCATTTTGTCAGACATTCATTTTTGCTTACCTTATGAAAAAATTAATTATTGTAAAATTAGGGCAAACAGTATTATAAAAACTGCTTATACTATCTAATGGAAGACACTTTTTAGTTTGTATTTATGTTTTTAAAGTTTTATTTTTACCTTTTGTTTAAGAAATATTGTCTAAAAACAAAGTAGTATATTGGCGATTTTCCTTTATAATTTTTCTACATAGGCACTTGATATTCTCTTGCGATAATTTTATTTAACTATTTAATTTTGCCTTATTACACATTTCCATTATCAATCGTTATAAAGAGGTTAGTTAATAGTTACAAACAGTTGCATAAAATTTCTTGTAGATATTACTGAATACGTCTATGTATATGTTTATTAATGAATCGAAATTAGATGCTATTTTAATATGTATTAATATGCGAAATATTATCTGACATATCAAATATCATGAGTAAGAAAATTTCCGAGAGAAAATTTCAATAAAAAAGTAGTTCATTGCATTTAAAAATTTCGTTTCATATCCGACTCATGTAATGCTTGGTAATGATCCTTCCTCGAAACTTTCAACATTTCATCGTGATGAAAGGAACGTATTTTCTTATCCCTATAGTTAAAAAATAAATATACCTATCTAAAAGTATGTGTAATTCCATTCGAGACAGATGCAACCCCATTGCATAAGATCGGCGCGGCGCAAAAGAAATCATTACGAGACATTAATCCGCAAGAATGCCTTCACAAGAACATTAGGATTTTTAATTGAACATAAGATAATCTGATCAATGATAATTTTACGCTACCTAACTACCGACTAGATCTCTATCAATCATAGTATCATTCAAGATAAATTTCGTTATATGTCGTTAGCAGAAGACATCGTTTTATGCCCGTTTCTATGTAAAATATATCCTTAGCGCCGAGCCATGTCTCTGAATAGTACAGATTAACTTTAATCTTAGTTTAACTTATTTTTTATCTTTCTCTAATTCTAATTATAAGAATTGGATAAGAAGTAAATTAAATAAAAAAAAAAAGTAAATTAAATTAATCGACATTGATATATCAATGGATATTATAGGCTAAATCTGAACAATTTCGATGACGCTTTGAGTTACTATCGCTTTCTTTTCTCTATAATCCCCGTAGCCATTGATTTTTTTTTTTTCAAATAACCGCACATACGAACTTGCGTGTGGAAAGTCGAAAACGGGGAAAGGAAAGGAGAAAAGAAATCGACTCGTAAGCCATAGGTAGGCCTGGGTAGGCCGCGGCAGCGTGGACAACAAGCGAGTCGAGTTGAGAGGCGCGGACGGGCGGTCAGAGACCCCGCGCAGGGCCGGCGCAAACAGCGAGTACGGCATTACCCGCTCGCTCGCTCGCTCTCTGTCGCGAACCCTGGACCCAACAATAGCGCGACAGTCCTCCCTGCAATCGCAGCAAAGTGGAAAAGTCTCACCCTCGCCGATCACGCGTTCCTTTTTTTTCCAAGTGAAGCCTTTTTCTCCCCGCCCTCGCTTTTCATTCTCTCGTTCTCCAACCTTCTCTCCTTTTCTCTCATCTTTCATTAGCTCACACACACACACACACACACACACACACACACACACACGCGCGCGCGCGCGCGCGCGCGCGCGCGCGCGAGCGCGAGCACGCACTCTCTCTCACTCACTTACTCACTCATATAAGTTGTTAAATGCAACATAATATCCCGTCACGTATATATATTTTTACAATATTAAAAAAAATAAATTGCGAATGAAAAAAGAACTGCAGTCAAAGTGTCAAGACGAGCGATAAGCGATTAACACGCGGTTTTTATCGTCGAATTTTAACGTCTTAAGTCATATTACGTTAGAAATTTATACATATTGTAACTTGGTTATGTTGTAATATTGCAATAAAGATTATTATGTTCATATACAATATTTTTCTATAAATAAACGTCTTGATATCGATGTGACGTATGGATACGTGCATTGGATATTTTCACAAAACCTCAGGAACATAAGCTTGTTTTTATAATACAATGTTGAGCAATGTTACTGTAAACAATAACCTTTCCTTTAATAAACATTTTTTCAAAAATTATCATTGCTCACAATAATAGTTCCATCATAATTTTAATTTTCTGAATAATCTAAAAATTATTTATAAACTTTTTCCACGGTGATGACACGCTATAGGTACGATAAACGTACACTCTAGAAAATATAAGTGTAGATTTAACACCATGTATCTACTATATAATTTTCACCGTGTTGTTAATCATAACATCAACATAGTATGGATTTAAAACCTCTAGTGTTAATATTAATACCAACACGGTAAGAATTAAGTATTAAGTATATACAGGTACCACCACATAATATGTTAAATCTACACCTATATGTTTTTTTTTAAGTTACACATTAGTCGTGTGTACAATGTATCACCATCGTGAAAAAAGTGACGATTCAAATTTGAGATCACGTACGATGCTTTCACGTGAACTTGACTTGAGAACAACGAGTGAGCGCTTGTACTTTTTTCACAAGACGCAGGTACGCGCCGCGGCGAGAGGGACTGGGACTTTCTCCGTGATACGGAATACGGACACTGCGCTGCGCCGCGCCACCGCGCTGGTATACGCGTGTGTGTACTGTGTTCCCGAAGTTATGATTTCCGCGGTGCTCTGTAAATACGCGGCCGCGACGACGTGCATTTAGAGCACTCAGCCATGCGAGCTCGCGGCGATGTGTACCTACTGGACGCGGAATCGACTTTAATTTCGGCTTCGCCGACTTTCTCCCGCTTCGTGATAACTTGACGGCGCGACGCGACGCGGCGAGCAGCCGCACGCTCGGATGATTAAAGCTAACACCGTTACAAAGCGAAGTAATGCTAATCACGTGAGTTGTAAAACGACAGCTGTTCCACGAGCCTCGTAAAAGGAAGAAAAGAAAGGATTGTAAATTACCGAAAACAAGGAATCACTCGAACGCGCGTTAAATAGATTTCCGAGAACCATCAGTTGGCAACGAAGAAAATTAAGATGTAGAAAATATAATGAAAATAGTGTTGAATTGTATAAATATATAATAAATCTATAAATTAACAATTATGATACAGATTTAACTTTCGCGGTACAAATTATTTCTTATGAATATTAATTTGATAAATATTGACAACAACGGACCCATATATTGTCAAGGTCATGACCCTAAGTGACCTCCAACAAGGTTTGGCTGATGGTCGCTATTCATTAAAAAGTTACACACATAAAAGTTTAAAAAATAACATCACATTTCTGCTATACATATGCAATATTAAGTATTATATGTCTTATATCTCTCGCTACTTAGGAACGTTCAATGTTTCATTTAAAAAGTCCACTCGACACACCTTTCCTGCCTCAAAATAAATTTCCTGCTTTGAAAACAAAAATTGTAAACTAATAAGTTTTATATGCTACAAATGGATCGTACATAAATATAGCAAGCCTCTATTATATTATACTATTCTACAAAAAAAAAATTCCAATCATTGAAGATATTGAGTTATTTGTAATAATTACAATTTAAGTTATACAGTTAAATACATTGTAAATTTATATTGTCAACTTTTTTATGTATAACTTTTTAACGAATAGCGACAGCCGACCGAAATTTGTTATAAGTCACTCAGGATCATGACCTTGACAATATATGTCGAGGTCAAGGCCGTCGGAGGGTTCATTGTTTTCAATATTTACCATTAATTTAAATATAGTTTCTATAAATAAGCTAGAGAGAGAATATTTTATCTTTATAATTTAATTTGAGTTTTAATATGTATAAATCTAATAATTTTTATTATTTGAAAAAATGTATGATGATTCTAAAAATATATAGGTATAGTTTGCTGATTATAATAAATTGATTCGAATGATTAGAATGATTATAATGAAAGTATCGTGTTGAATCCAGCATAACACAATATCATAAAGAGTCAATAAAAAGGCAACCTACGAAAAAATGATATACAGATATGATATTTGTGACCATCATATAATTTACAAGGTAAAATATAATTAGGAGCTCCATTTTTATAATTTTATAGTCGTTTTCGGAAACACAACCATCCTTTCTAGTATATAAAACTAATAATAATAATTATTAACATTATATAGTATAATAAAAACTAAAAAAATGGAGCCCTTAACTATAATATTTTATTGTCCACATGAAAAAAGGTTTTTTTAAAGTAAAAATTTAAGTAGTTATAGATCTAAAAATAATTTTATCGACACATCAAAATAATTACGTAGGAAACTCATATTGCAGCAATGCTGCAAAAAATTTTAACATTTTATCAACTATCGTTTTGTCAGCATGAGCATTCTACAATTAATTATTTTAAGAATTTAATAAAATAATTTTAGATCTACGCAAATTTTTAAATATTTCAGCAAAACTGTTCTTTCCGTGCAATTATAATTGCAAATACTAAAAACTTTTCTTTTAATGTAAATATATCAGATTGATCGGAACTGACCGGAATTTTGTAATATGCTTATCATGATATATGTTACATTCATATCGATTATCTATATATATATTATCTATATATATAGTGATAAAACTGAATACAGGGTGCGTCACCAAAATCCGGACGAATTTCAATTAAAATTTTCTGCTTTATTGTACCTCCACTAGAGATTGTTGTTGGCGTCCGAGAAAGCCTGATGCTTCTAAAAAAACGGTCATATTCTCAATATGGCGATGTTGAAACCAAGTGCGGAGTACAATCGAAGAGCCGCGATTATCGAAGCTCTTCGCGTTCAACAACGAAAATAATTCGGATAATAATTCTTTGAGAATAATTCTTTGGATACCCGAAATCAATCGTTTATGACGTTGTGGCAAAATATATGGCTTTAGAACAATCCAACGAAGGTTTCCAGTACGCCAGCGAGAGTCACTCGAAGACCCCCGCAGTCGTTGAAAAGGTTCAAGCGCTGATTTCGGATGACTTAGAGCAATCGTTGCAAAAATTAGCATCGATTGTTGGTGTAAGCGAACCAACAATGTGTCGAATTACCGAGGAGGACCTTCGATACAAATCGTATACATTAAAGATACGACAGATGCTCTCTGCAGAGGCTACCAGGACAGGCCGAGTTGCTCGCTTCGGCTCCCATTCTGACCTTCCAACAGCCCAGATTTAAATCCCTTGGACTACTACGTATGGAGCGTAGTTGAAAGGGTCAAACAAGTCTCGGCATCCGAATGTGATGTCATTAAGGACCGCTATTGAGGCAACATTCGTTAGCATGGACAGCGCTACATTACAGCGTGTGTGCGAACACTTTAGACCGAGAATAGAGGCCATTCAAACTAATGGGGAATATAGTATATCGAATAATTGTGCTCTATAAGGATCCCTCAAGTGCCATGTAAAAGGATTTTTGTAATATTTAATTTTTCATTAAAAACATTTTATATTAAAAAATTGTTCGATTTGTCCGGATTTTGGTGACGCATCCTGTATACAACATACATCTATACAATGTCGCTCATTTGCTACAATGATAATGCTAAAAAATCGTCATGTTTTTATATTAATATTTACTAATTATATATTATATTATATAATTGTTATATTAGTTACTTACAGAAAAAGCACAAAAATTTAAAGAAAAAAAGAACAAACATACTTTAAACAGACTTTTCTTTCTCTACAATCATTATCCTAAAATTGCATTTCAAAATTATTCAAAACATTGAAATTCAATTTCTGAGAAGCTTTGTTTTTTGAGTTGTGTCATTGTTGCATAACAAAGCGATAAGTATATATATATAAATTTTTAATAATATTGATCGGCTCGAGTAAACGATTGCGAGATGAAATATCGCGAAAGAATTAACTGTAATCGGTATTCGCTCCCCAAAGTATCCTTAACTAGTATTTGCAACTCCAGTGTACTTTAAATTAATGTATCTTTTTTTTAATTAACATAATTTAAAGATTCTTTTTCATTTTGAATGTCAAAATCCGAGGAATAAAATTATGTCAAGGCTGCAAAAGAAACATTTGTTATAAATAATAATTTTTCACAGCGTAGTTGAAGAAACGAGTACACTGGACTCGTAAACACCGATTAGGATTAAGATCGAGATTATCACAAAACCATGATATAAAATCACGACTCTCTCGCTTCGTGCGCAAGAGCTCGCGAGGAAGCGGCGCGCGCGGCGCCGAAAAATCGGGTCGGTGCTTACTTTTTCTGCGACTTTCGGCCAAAACTTTCGACGCCACGCCGACGTCCTAGTCTGTCTGAATTCATTGGGTCAACGATCCCTATTCGCCCCGATTTCACCGGTTTCGCCTAAAAAACGCGCATGCATCTTTTTAATCCGATTCTTGATTATATTATCGACGGCGATTTTTGAATTATCACGAAAACCATAAGTAAAAAACGAAACCCAATACCACCTTCGTCCTTCTCCTCCACCGCTGTTCTCCTTACTTGAGTGGGGGAGCACGATCCACATCTCCCAGTAACACTATCTGCTATTCTCGCAGTTGCGCGCACGCGAGGGAGAAAAAAAAAAGGGAAACCGCGAATCAGCGACTTGATGAATCGCGTCTTTTTTCCGTTCATTGTTTCTAATTAGTAAAGGTAAAAAACATGTCTAGAAATTCACTCACCGTTCAAGGACGCACCCGTGACATCTGTACGACACTCTGCTTCGGAAACTCCAGTTCTCCAGTTCTCCAATTCTCTTCTCATCGATGAACGATAAACGCGCAGGGATGCCGCGGAAAGCGAAAACCTCTCCAGAATCGCAACTTACACTTCAAGTCACCACGTAAAACCGTGACAAATACACCCTGCACACACTTGTTTACTTGCCGTCGCGGCGTCTTCTGGATCTGCCCGCGCCGTGCGTCGTGCGCCGACAGGTTGACTGTAGTCCACTATCGGACCGCCGGAGGCGAAGGGCCACGCGAGACACGCCGCGTCGCGTCGCGTCGCGTCGCGCCGTCCCGTGCCGCGCCGCGTCGCACCGCGCCGCACCGGGATTATCGCTTCGCGGAGCGAAAAAGAATTGCGAAAAGGAATCAATCTCGAAGAGAGATGGTCGGTTTCCCGATGTTATTTGCGCTCTGCGACTCGTGCTGCCGTCAGCACGTGGTCTCACTGTGTAACGAAATTAACGTAATTCCCGGAACGTCTGACGGAACGTGTGAAACGAACGAGAGAGAGAGAATCCGTTCGCGCGTCTCACGTGCCTGTAATCGCGCGTTCGACTGAACGGTCGAACAGTCCCGGAGTCTCCTCCGTCGGGTCTTCTCGCTCTTCCTGCTCGCGCCTTCCGTCGCGCGCACGCCGACCAATCGCCGCTCTCCGTCCCGCGCCCACGACGAGGGCATGCCGCTCTCGTTTCTCGTGCGCCGCCACCGCCGCGCACGAGACGGCGAGTTCGTTCCCTCCCCCCCTCTCTCTCTCCCCCTCCTCCCCTCCCCTATCTCTCTCTGCTTCTTTACCTATCTTCCTATGTCGCCTCTTCTTTTCTCATTTTCACATACGATAAATGCTAGAAGAGCATTTCTTAGGTGTATTTTGATTTAAGAGTATCAAAAAGGCACAATATATATCGATGCGTCGCATCGTTAACGAGCATGCCGACCAAGACGATGTGAGATGATTCCTGTAACAGAAAATTAGAAAAGCATGATACGAGTTAAATAACAAGCTCTTTAAGGTGCTACTAATATTCTATCGACGAGTTAGAGAGATGGCGTAGTGTTCAGTGTTAAAAAACTCATATTATAAACTACTCCAGAATGTTCAAAAGCATTTTTTCATCATTAATTTATTTGCTGGAAAAAACTTAGATATTCGAAGTACATTTATGTTCTTTAACTAGAGACAAACAAAATTTGTTTAACATTTTTAGCAATTGTTTAGCAATTTTGTTTAACATTTCATCTTGTTACTGATTGATTTACTGTTATTTTTTATAAAGCATCATTTTCTTGTAGCTTTCCTTCTCGTTTTCTAAAAATTATAAATTTTGGAAAAACGCATTTTGAAAATCTGCTCCTCATATATAGAAATATTATTCCAACATTCAACTTTGACCGCAATTGACACTTCTCTTATTTAATTAATTAATTAATATATAAGTACATAGCAAAATAATGTTCTCTTTTTCAGAACATAGAACTGATTGTGAGATTTTTTATTCCATGCACGTCATCAAAATTGATATTTTTTTTTTAATTTTGCAAGATTCATTTCAAATTGGCACTGTTTGTATTATAATAGAATTTTTATATTATAATAGAATTTTTACATAGAAACATGATTTAAAGCATTCGAATCTTCAAACATCGCTTCGTAATCATTTTTTTGCAGAGATACATAAACTTTAAACTTTAACCTTTTTAAACGTTAATTCTAAATGATCCTTTAACTTTAAGATAGAATAACTTCATCGAAAATGATCATAACTAGATTTTTCAGAAAGTATTTTGAAGGTTGAAATCTCTACTTTCGAAATCGGTAATTGATATTTCAATCCGACTTTTTACGAACACAAATGATATGGATATCTGTCAAAAATTTGAAAATTTTCTACAAATTTTACAAAGATCTATGACGTGAAATAAAAATCACATAAATACAATTTACAGCAGTCGAAAGAATGAACTTTTGCCTTTAATTTGCTTTCTTATTGATCATTGTACGATTTTTTTTCATTGAATTATTCAATGTTGAAGGAAAAGTGATCGTTCTTTCTTCAACGTTCAATAACTCGGCAAAAAAAATTGTAAAACGCTCAATAAAAAAATAAAGTAAAGATTCACTCTTTCGACTGCTGTAAACCGCATTTTTGTGTGATTTTTATTTCACGCCATAGACCTTTGTAAAATTTGTAAATAATTTTTAGATTTTATGGATATCAATATACCATTTGTATAGTTTTGTAAAAGATCAGTCAGATTAAAATATCGATATTATGAATTATTAATTTCAATTATTATTATTATTATTATTATTTTATTATTAATTTCAAAAGTAAAGATTTTAAGCTTTCAAATGCTTTTCTGATTTTTTTGTTTGCGATGATTTTTCACCGAGGTATGGTGTTCTGAATATTATTAGGTGTTGGAATTAATTCGTAGCGTTTTTTAATGAAAGAATGTTATTTATTTCACATGAGCATTAAAAAATACATTAATGAAAGTACTTCCCATCACTTGTAAAACGCTACGAATTAATTCCAACACCTAATACACAATTTTATGCGTGTTCGAAAGTGTTTCCTATTTTTTGGTGAGTAGTATATTTTAAAACATAAATTCTAAAAAAAATGAATAAAATGTGTTAATTTAACATATTATAAATGCTAATTTTTTTGAAGAAAAAGTATACTTGCACAATTTGCTCATAAATTACATCAGTATTGTATTTTTGTGTTGATATTTTTATACATAATATTTGTGTTATTAATATATTTATTTTGTATTAAATTATTAACAAAAATTTGAGTGGATCATTTGGGAGACGTGAAATTTAACAGAAATTTTCCCCAACTGTGTATAATACTGTCATTTATAAAATAGCATCATTATAGCAGCTTAACATTAAGCTTAACTATTGTATAAACATATCGCATGGTAAAAATATAATTTTTAGTTTTTTTTTAATTATAGAATTATGATACAATGCATACAATATAACGAAATTGTTTGGTATCTTTTACTATAATATAATAGCATAATAAAATAACATGGTTAGATGCTCCATTTTTATAGTTCTTATTTCTGTTTATATAATTACAACTTCTATCCTATATTTTATTGTTACTGCTATAATGTTAGTAATAATTATACACAATAGTTCCATATACTAAGAAAATATATAGTTGGTACTGAAAATGATACTATATAAAGATATAAATATAGTGTAAAATGTTAAACGAAAGACCTCGAGTTCGCTGCACACAGTGCACATTGCACTTGATCTCTCCATCTCTTTGTTTCCTTTCTCTTTCACACTATTCGCTTGCGTTTATGTCTTTTCACTCACACGCCCATCTACTTTTTCCTACTTTCTTTACCGTGAACTTACGTAATCGCCGGTCGCTTCATTGAAACACTATTACGTGCTTTCAAGTCCCTGTGGCTTTGATTCGAAACTTCTCGCAGTTATCCAATCCGATTCACTCACTTTTCAATTGTTTCACATGATTTTCTCTCTCTCTCTCTCTCTCTCTCTCTCTCTCTCTCTCTCTCTCTCTCTCTCTCTCTCTCTAAAAGTATAGGTGAAAGAATGATGATAGGAGTTGTATTTTTAGATTTAAGAAGAGCATTTGAGTTATTGGATAGAAACATTTTGATACATAAAATGGAGTGGTATGGATTAAAAGAGATAGCTGGTACTTAACTGTGTTGGTTTAAGAGTTATTTGGAAAACAGAACACAAAGAGTAAACTTAATGGAATTTTGTCAGAACTTGTTGCAGTGAAGATGGGAATTCCACAGGGGTCAATATTAAGACCTTTATTGTTTTTGCTCTATATAAATAATGAGTTAAGTGTGGTAATTGTGAGATTAGATTATTTGCAGATGATGCACTAATATATATAATAAGTTATTCGAGCCAAGAAATAAATGATAATCTTTATTAATGAGCAGAGATGGGAAAAATTAAGAGATAGTTGAAAATTAATAGATTGCAATTAAATATAAACAAAATCAAAGTTATATTAGTCAGATGCATAAGTAAAAAAGTATTGGAAAGCAACATGAAAGTAATATTAGAAAAAACAGAATTGGAAGTAGTTAATGAAATTAAATATTTAGGTCTTATAATAGATAAAAATCTTAACTTTGCAGCACATGTTAATTATCTTGGGAAAAAAATAGGGTCAAAATTATTTCGACGAATTAGTAAGAACTTAACATCATATATGAGATGTGTTGTATATAAGGCGATAATTACTCTATTATTATTATTCATCGATATTATTGAATTTAAGTGATAGTACAATAATATGAAGTACCCAGAAAAGCTGCATAAGAGGATGAGAATAATATTACGTTGCAATAACAGAACAAGAATTGAAGACATACTTGAGGCGTTGCATTTTATGTCTGTAAAGGAAAGAATTGAATACAAAGTTTGTATCTGTGTATATAAAATAATAACAAAATGGACTATGTCCGAATTATTTAAAGAATAAAATAGAGTTAATAGAAGGGGAGGGAAGAGAGCAAACTAGATAAGAAGGAATTATACTTATAAATAGATGTAAAACTAGAGAGAAACAGAAAATACTATTGTATAATGGATTTAAAGTGTACAATAATTTACCAAAAAAAAAAAATAAAAAAGAAAAGAAACTGTAGGACTTTAAGAGGATGCTAGTGTCATATATTAGGAGTAGAGAAGGTTAATGAAATTCAAAAGAAATTATTAAATCAGAATTTATGTAATATAGAAAATTAAGTATTATTGTAAGTATTAAGTATTATTATTATTATTATTATTATTATTATTATTATTATTATTATTATTATTATTATTATTACTTAATGTAGCTATTGAAGTTAATAAAATCAATTAATCAATCAATCAATCTCTCTTTCTCTCTCTCTCTCTCTCTCTCTCTCTCTCTTTCTCTCTCTCTCTCACTTCGCATAAGATAATATCTACGCTTATTTTTTCTATTTTGGATTATTACTCGATGACTGATATGAAAACTGGATCTCAAACTCCAAACAGTTCTCAACTCATGTGTAAGGTACATTTTTCCGATCAGATGAAATAAACATATGTCGCCGTATCTGCGCGACTTAAGATGGCTTAAAGTTAGTGAGAGGCGTATGTACTTTGTAGAATGTCTAATTCCCAGTATATCACTTTAACGGGGAAGCCTGAGCCATTATTTTCCAAGATTAATAGATTCACGCGTTCTACTGGAAGTTCTAGTAGTCATCTATTACCACCTCAATGTCGTACTGAATTTTATAAGCTCCTTTTGCAGCTATATTGCCGAATTTTGAAATAGTATTCCAGGCGACTTACATTATTTCATCTGTGCGTCTTTAAAAGCGGACTGTATAGCTATTTATTTTTTTTTCGAGCAAATAACCTGCGGCCTGTTTTTCTGTTGACGTCGCTGCGATTCTTGTTTTATTCACACTTTTAACTAATCTTTTATGATTATCATTTTTTTGTGATATTCATTCATTTATTTTGTTGATACTTTACTCATTATACTGGCTTTCATTATTGTCATTAATTTTCATATTACATATGCGCTTACTTTTCATTTTTATTTCATTTACAATTACGTACATTTATAATTTCTTATATTTTTTTTATTTATTTGGTAATTATTTTGTTATTAATTATGTATTACTTTTGCGCTTAAGATTTATTCTGGAGCGCTAAATAAACAACAATCTCTCTCTCTCTCTCTCTCTCTCTCTCTCTCTCGCTCCCTCCCTCCCTCCCTCCTTCTTCCTCCTTCCCCCTCTCTCCCCCTCTCCTCTCTATCTTTATCTATCTTTCTCTCATTCTCCTGGCGCACCGTGTCCTCTTTCTCAAAAGATCGCATTCTCTCTATTCTATCTTTTCTCCCCTATTGTGTTGCATATGTCTTCTCCTTCTTTTCCTTCTCTTTTGATCTTCTCTCTTTTCTCATCCTCGGTCATCCGCTCTTCTTAGCTCCGTCACGCGCGCGTTCCGTTTCTTCCTTTCCACTTTTCCAACTTTCTTCCATCTCTTCCACGACTTCTTGCCTCGATGGGGCGATCCACGATGGCAACGCGAGAAAATCATTTCGCGTTACACAGTAAGAATCATTTTGTATTTGTGTTAAAAGTTAAAACCTGTTCAATTCTTGTTAAAATTTTATATTGAATTTTTTAACATATTCGAATGTTAATTCAACATAATTTGGTTATGTTATTTAAATAATTCGTATAATATTTATAATAATTAATTAATTTATAATAAATAATTAATATTCAACATTTGTAGTTAAAATAACACTGCAATTTCTGAGTAAGTGAACAAATAATAATAATAATAATATGTTTTAAAACGTAAATTCTAAGATAAATAAAATGCGTTTATTTAACATATTATATATATTAATTTTATTTTAAAAATATGCTGCCACAGAGCTGCATTCAGAATCGTCGTCCGGATACACCTAGATGTCGTTTTATCCTTGTTGTTAAACAAGGATAAGAGAATTATTATCTGGATGCACCCAGATAATAATTCTGAACGCAGTCCTGTTTACTTACAAAGTGTCAATACTATCTTTTTAAATTTTTTTACGTAATACTTGTGTTCTTTCTAACATATTCATCTTGTGCTAAATTAACACAAAAATTTAAATAAACTGTTTTTAACAACAGAAATGTGCATTAAATTTAATACGAATTTTGCAACTGTATGTAAGATGATTTTTGTGTTATATATATTATTATTTTTCAACGCTCTAGTAGTAATTAATTTAATGGTAATACATTAATTAAATATTGGGCTATTATTGAGTCAATGTTGGGCCAATATTTAACCAATATTTAGCTTATATTGTGCTAATAATTGTGTCAATATTTGGCCAATAAATAGGTCCTTTGTAGGTGCTACATAGATCCTTTTTGTAACTAATATTTTTATCATGAATATTTAATTTCAGTTTGCACCATATGCGCATCTATCACAGAATACCACGTGTACACGCTTCTTGTGAGATATCACTCATAGCTTAATAAACGCAGTTTATCCTAAGTCCCGTCCTCGCTTGCTCTCTTGCTCGCCTTCGGTCGGTGAGCAACATCCTTGTCGCTGCCGCAGCCGCCGCGCCCGCGCCGCGCCGTCGGCGTCGCGAGAACTCTGGGACCAGGATTTATTATCTCTTACGTCGCACAACCTCTTTTGAGGCAGGTTAGGGCGCTTAACTCGGCATTAGTGGTCGAGAGATTTACCTCTCTCCCCCTCCCCCCTTTCCTCCCCATGGCTGGTGTAACTGCCATTCTACGAGAGAGAAATCGGTTCGGCGCGGCGTGGCGATTGATTTCTACGTGGCACGATAAATCAGACGATTGGACTTCAACGTGTAAATGGCTGGCTTGTTTTACGAGTTTTTTCTTCTTGCATGCTTGAAAAATTAAATTTGTACATTATACTTACGCTACAAATAATGCATGAATATTGCAACGCATCTTTAAAAACTTTAAATATTTGTTATACTATATTTATTATAATATTCCTATTCAGCATGTATTTCCTCAATATTAATTAAATAGCAACAATGCAGTAAATAAGCAATTGAGAAATCTTTTCTAAAAGCATTATAGTATGTATATAATTACGACAAAATTAAAAAAACGTTTTTATGAATACAATATAACTTTTAAAAAAAAATATATTTTAGTAGATAATATATTAATAATAATAATAATTATTATTGTTGTTGTTGATATTGTTGTTGTTGTTATAGTAATTATTGTTGTTGTTGTTGTTGTTATTTGTTATTATCTATATAATATTATAAGAAAACTAATCTTCAGGCAAATGAGAATGTGAACGCAGTAATTAAAGGGTAATAAGCTTATATTAGGGTCAATCAAGATAAATGTGACGGTAGGATAATTGCGACGATGCTTGGTTTTATATATTAAAATTCAAAAAGACTTTATATTTTATATTATTCCATGTTCAACGACGATTTGAATTAAAAAATTGACACAAGTTGTCCTAAGTACAAAAATTTTATATTATAATAATTATCAAATCCAAAAAGCGTTGTAAAAAAGTTAGGTTATCAAAGTTATACAACACCGATAGTTGTAGAAAACTTTTAGTAAGATTTCAAAATTATTTCTATCTTTCACATTTCATGTGTAACAATTCTGAGAGAATTTTGCAATATGTCACATGAAATGTTGCAGCAGAAATTTCTGAAATTGTTAATATGAACATAATTTTACGAAACTTTCAGTTGAGTTATCTCTGTAACATTTCATATGAAATCGTTTTGCAAACCTTTCAGTTAAGTTGTTTCTGAAATCTTTCACATGTAATAAATTACACATCTCTGCCGACAGAAGGTCTCGGCGGAGAGCATTTTTACTCGTAAACAAGAATCACCTGGGTGAGAATATAAAGAGTGCAGCATTTCGCTTGTAAAGTAAGTCTCAAAATTGGGCTCCAGAATGAAAGCACATAAAGTATTTTTCAAAGTAAAATTTTATAATGCATTTTTTTTGTAGCACTTGAATAATAATGCATTTAATATCAAAAAGAAGTAACTCATCAGCACAGAAATCTTTCAGAGATATTTCAGAAATATTTCACATGTGAAATTGAAATATCTCAGAAACATTGCAAAATGCTCTGAGACAACTCTGAGATAGCAAAATGTCCGCGATTCTTGTACTTGAAACCTTTCTAAAAGGTTATCGAAATATCTCAGAGCACTTTCAGAAAGGTTTCAAGTGCAAGAATCGCAGACATTTTGCTATTTTAGAGCTATTGCAGAAACATTTTGCAATGTTTCTGAGATATTTCAATTTCACACATGAAACATTTCTGAAATATCTATGAAAGATATTTGTGCTGTATAAGTTTGCAGATATCTATTCAAAGTTAATTCTTTCCCAAATGAAGCTATTTTAAATACTATTTTATTATTTTAAGATTACTCTATTAAATCTAAATTAAAGTTTTGTCAAGGTTATAGTACAATTAATTGTGTATACAATTTTTTAATTGAACATGACAATTACTTTACTCTCAATTCAATATATGGGATAATTGTGACGATAAGTATCGTGGAAACTCGATATGCTTCGCGCGCGATTGCGCTAAGTAATGGCTTGCCCGTTATTATGAATGCGACACATTGAAATACTGACGATTGGGCGTTCATTAATAATTTTATGTAAGTACAATTCAAATATCACATTTTGGACAATTTTTGCACTATATTTGTACAACAATAATATTCATGCATAATCTGTTTTTATTATTAAATAAATTAATTTCATGTCAATTAACAAATGATATCAATTTCATGTTAATGAAATTTGTAATAATTTTAAAGTTATAAATAAGAAAACAAACCTTAAATATATCTTCTTGTTATTTTTCCTTATCTTTCAATGTTGTCTTATATAAAATAAATAATTTTGATGTATTATAAAGTTTGTTAACAAAAATATATAATTATTTTACAGATCATGCCGCGAACTATATTTCGAAAGAAAGTTTTATTTCTGATAAGAAATATTCGTATATTGATTATGAAAAGATATGTTAAATGTTCATTTTTATTGATTGAACGTATTGTAATAATAAAAATAAATATCGTTTGCATTTTGTAATTACTATTGTTTTTTTATTCATCAAATACGATAAAGAAAACCAAGATCGGTCAAATTTTGAATGTTACAAATAATATATTATATATTCTTCTATTAAATCAATTTATTCCAGATATAATTGCGAGCCGACATTCAGTTTCATCACAATCATTCTGAAACGCTAATAATCCCCCCTAAATTAAAACACTCTTCCCGGAAAGTTAAGAGGTCCCAAGTTCGAATCCTAGTTCAGATAATATTTTTCGCAATAAATTTCTTTCTTTCTTTCTTTCTTATTTATTAATTTAATTTAATTTTTTTATTTGTTGAAAACGAATGTTATCGGCTCACAATTATATCTGGAATAAATTGATTTAATAAAAGAATATATAATGTATTATTTGCAACATCCAAAACCGATCTTGGCTTTCTTTATCATATTTGATGTTTTCACATAAGCGGTCATGCTTAAAATTTTTAATATGTTTTTTGCTCATTCTTTACAAATAGACTTGATTTGTATCTCAATAATCGTTATTGTCACAATCACCCTTTAGACCGTCACATGTTATTCCGCAATATGGAATAATATGTGACTTTTGAAGAAGGTTAGAAAATTTATTTTTATATGTAAACAAAAAATAATTTCGGTTACTAATATTTTCCTATTAATAATAGAAGCTTTAAAATAATTATTTGTACAAGAATTAAATATTAGGTGTACAAATAAGTTTCCGCCGTTTTTTATCAAAAATTAAGCATTTATTGTGAAAGAACGATACATAATCTTTTATTGATGTAAGTCAAAATGTAAATGCAAGTTCTTTTTGCGTTTGGCACGAATCTTCATTCAATAATGCTTCCAATTCCGCGTCTTCGTACACTTTCAGCCTTCCGCTACGTTCTTTGTCTTCGACGTCAAATTCACCGTTCTTAAATTTTTGAAACCATTCACGACAACTTCTCTCACTTAAGGCAGCCTTATCATATGCTTCTACAAGCAATCGATGAGCCTCAGCTGCAGATTTCTTCAAATTAAAGAAGTAAATCAAAAGTTCTCGCAAATGACGCTTATTCAGCTCAAAACTCGGCATTTTCGCACAAAAAAAATATATGATACAAAATCGCTAGTATTTCAAGATTATGTTGTTGACAGATGTCCAACCTTACGATATAATGTTTTACATCAGACAATTTTAATCATAGCTTGCTAGTGGTGCCGTCTTTTGTCGAACGGCGGAAACTTATTTGTATACCTAATACAAATAATAAAAATTAAGAAAATGACATGTTCAATTCTAACTTTGCGTTTTTTCGTTTTTTGCGTTTTTTGCGTTTTTTCACAATTAGCCTGGTTCACCTTAGTTTTTAATGTATATTTCTCATATAAACTTATTTGTATACCTAATACAAATAATAAAAATTAAGAAAATGACATGTTCAATTCTAACTTTGCGTTTTTTCGTTTTTTGCGTTTTTTGCGTTTTTTCACAATTAGCCCGGTTCACCTTAGTTTTTAATGTATATTTCTCATATACATAAGATTTGTACGTTTCGAATTGTACGTACGAATAAGTTATTTACATATTAATAACAGAAAACTTCTTTTCTTCCAATACGTACAGCCACTAAATATTCAATATTTATAGAATCCAAAGTATTGTAATTCCATAAATTACGAATTTGATTAATTTCTGCAGCGTAGTGAATTAGAATATTTTGAACTGTTTAAGTTTCAAATTAATATAAGTAAACTGACTAATGTGACTTTTCCGTCTTTTTGTGAAAACGATTCTTCTCTTATATATAGTAAGTTACATTAGTCAGTTTACACTTATAATTTGATAAATTTAAATAGTTCAAGATATCTTAATTCATTATGCTGCAGAATTCAATCAAATTTATAATTTATGGAATTACAACACTTTGGATCTATAAATCTTTTGTGGCTGTACATATTCGAGGAAGAGAAGTTTTCTATTATTATCTAATATATATATATAAGTACTTATTCGCCGAAAAAAATTCTAAACCGAGTATCGAAATGTACGAACCTTATCTATATGTATATGAAGAACGTACATCAAAAACTAATTGTAAGATTTATTACGCTTTAATTATTGCGTTTACACTCTCATTTGTCTGAAGATTTATTTTTTTTATTTCGAAAATGTTTACGAAATTTTGTTTATTATTTGTATAATAAAAATTATTATTATCTGTTATTATATCTTTGTGAATTATAATTATAATTCATTACGATTATAATTATTATTATTATTATCTATGAAGGTACGTAAAAAATTATTAAATATAGTATTCTTTTATTTATTTATTTTTTTTATTATATTAATTCGACAATCCGTTTTCCATGAGCCGCTTCGCTTTTCTGTCAGAGAAACTCGAGCGCAGCGAATGCAAAGAAGGGTATCGCCCGAAGACCTTGGATAAAGAACTCGGATCGACCTGCATGTAGGCCAGTAGGTCAAGTTGACATTAGCGCAGTGAATCATGTAGCAACCATCGAGAAACCCTCTCTTCCCTCATGCACTTTAAATAACAAGGCATCTCTATTTTCCCTAAATTTTAGATGTGTTTCATCGGTGAGATAATCGATTTTAACTAATAAACAAATACGCATAGGTTAATAGTTCTTATTTATTATTACCGACTATTATTAGGTTAGCGCAAAACTTATATACTCGTAGAATCAGATATAAGTATCGAGCCAATTAAAATTAATAACGTTTAATATTTAAAACTAGATTAGTAAAAAGTATTAATAAAGTAAACATTTCGACATCGATCGAGTCTCAATGTTATAATAGAATAATAATATTACAATAAAAGTCGGATTCTCATAATATAAAAACAATGTACGTTATAAAATAGATTTAAAAAAATGTAGATACGTATCAAATGCTTATGTCTTTCTTCTTTGTTTTAACGAATATATGGTTCATTAAGATATTAAAAGAGAAACATTGAAATCGCTTAATATAATCGGGACGCTCGTAATACTCGCATTTTTCTTCAATGAAAATCTATTAATCTATTTAAGACTATTTAAAAGAAAGTTTAAAAAAAAAAACAAGTTATTAAGTTACAAATGCAATTAATAAATAATTACAATGTATAAAAAGAAACTATTAACAATAATTAAAGGTAGACAAACAGAAAAAAAAAATTTTTTTAAAAATGCTTTTTCACCTTTATCCCCAATCGTTGCTGATATGATTATGCAGGAATTGTAGGAAATTGCAATTGGGAGGTTATCTGTACGGTTGTTGTTTTATTTTCGATATGTGGATGACATCATTTTAGCAGCTCCATCAGAGAGCATTAACGATATTTTGAAAATTTTTAATTCTTTACACGTTAGATTGCAATTTACTATAGAAGTTGGCATTGATGATAGATTAAGTTTTTTTGTACACTATGTTATCGATTGAGGAACAGAGCCTTGTTTTTGACGGATATCGCAAGGCAATTTTTTCCAATAGATTTCTTCATTTTAACGCACAGCATCCACTTTGTCACAAGAGAGTAATCTATGGATTTGTGGATAAAATAATATGCTTATGGCATCCTCGTTTCCAGCAAACCAATCTAATTAATACTATCAATATTTTTTTTAATAATGAATATCCACTATAGTTCTTTTCCTCTATACAAAAAAGAATTAAATTTTATATGGATAATACTAACAGAACTATTAATAAAAAAGTTAAAGAGAAGTTTTTCACAATTCTTTACGTGAAATCCATATCTGAAAAATTCTCTCCAATTGTTAATACATTCAACTATAAAGCCTATTCTATTCCGAATTCACTTAAAAATTTCATTAAAAAAGGAAAGGATGGGTTGGACCCATTATGCAATCAAAACGTAGTCTATAAGATCTCTTGTGACAAAGCGGTAATTGCGATGCTATTTACGTGGGTCAAACAAAAAGACAATTAAAGACAAGATTGCAGGAACATGCTTCCGATATTAATAGAAGGTCATCGGTGATTTCCAATCACCACCGCATTGATCATAATTATAATTTTAAGTGGGATAAAATTGAAATTTTGGACATTGAATTCTTTTACAACAAAGCAGAAACATGGGATTAATAAGAAAAATGATACGGAATCTCTGCCGGAAACATATTTTAACATCATACATTCCTTTTCCCCTTCCTAATATTTCTCTCCTTCCTTCTTCCACATATTACTGTCTCCGCATTTATTTATCTCCTTTTTAACTCATAACGTTGTCAGACACTGTCGATGCTACAAGTTTCTCTGCTCTAAATGCAGCACAATAGCTTATAAAATTTTTGTATCCATTGCATTACTCTTTTAATTTTTGACAAACAGTTTGACTGAAGAAGGCATTTATAGTTTTGTATTTTAATATGTATTGATTTATTGACTTATTCATTTTTAATCTGTAATTGATATTAATGTTAACATAACTCTAACGGTTTTTCTATGTATTATACGTTTTTTAAAAAATTTGTTCTTCTGTTTGTCTACCTTTAATTATTATTAATGTGATTTCTTTTATATACTGTAATTATTTATTAATTGTATACATAATAAAATTGGATAATTAATTTAGATAATTAATTAAAATAAAGTAATTAAAAAAAACGAAAAATAATATAAATATATGTTTCATATTTTTATAGATTTATTCAAGAAAAATTAAACACTGAATTTTGCTGAAATACTATAAACTTTAAAGATAATGTTTAAAGATGCATGAAAAAAATGAAAAGTAAGTAATGTAAAATATGTAATATTTTTACGAATTTATTACTTGTACACTGAAATATGGTGAAATACTATAAATTTTAAGAAAAATTAATAAAAATATTTGAAGAATAATGACAACGAAAAATATATATTATTTTTATAGATTTATTAATGAAAGTTATCAAAAAAGAAACAATAGGATTAAAATAATGGAATTAATAATAGACAAAAAAAAATACTAAAGTTTATTCAAACTTGCGAAAAAATATGGAAATCAGTTTGCATTCTAACAAAAAGTGTTGAATTCATAAAAATTTCTTTCCAGAATTGCTACTAAATGATGTCGTTTCTCGTATATAAAATTTCAAGCTTTCTATAGATGTTTATAACCGAAACTCAGATATATCATTATTTACATTTGTACAAGATACATACATTTTTGTATTTAGTTCGAGACATGATTATATTTTTGTATCAACAAAGCTAATAAATAATAATATTTTACGAAATATTTCAATCTTACAGAATAATAGAATTATCCAAAGGATTACGAATTTGAATGTCCAATAGATGTATGTAGGTTATAATGAGGCACTCATTTTACAGCCCACAAGATGTCCTGTAAGTAATCTCTGGATCACATAAACAGGAATTCCCCCGATATGAATAACTTCTCATTAAATTCATTGCGTTCATTGATTTTTATTTTAAAATTTATTGAATTCTTTATAATCTTAATGTTTTATATTGATTTATTAAAAAATATTATTGAAATCTTAATGTACTATACTGAATAATATTGATAGTAGGTGATACTGAAAGTAGGTCAATTGATATAGATTTTAATATGCAATAAGAATAATACTTTATTATTCTTTACAATTTCAATAAAAAATTTCTATCAGAGTAAATGCAGAAAAATATACTACAGCTGGTATCAAAAATATGAATTAAAAGTTCTTATTTGCTTTTCAGGCTTTCATGGATATTATCTTCTAACTTATTCGATTTCATTATTCATAATTAATTTATCATGCAATTACAGTCACAAATATCAAATACTTTATTTTCAATATACGTTAAAGATACGTTAAAATATATGTTACGCGTGAAGGTTTAAAGGATTTGAAGAAATAAATAGAAATAAACGGTTAAAAAAGTCCCCGAAAGACAACATGCTATAATCTACCGACGAATTGTCCGAGAATCTCGAGGCTGTCAAATAATTCTACACAGACAACTCCATCTGCCTAAGCGTCAAGATTTATGCATCTAATATGACCTGTATTAATTCATAAATCTAGACGATATTACCATCTGCGAAACTCGTGATTCATAAATCTCGGGATTTATACACGCATTCTGAACGCTTAGATATTTTGTGCGTGCATAACTGTCTTTGGAAACGTAATATCATCAGAGGCAAATAACAAAATTCTAACCTAGCTAAGTTGAGCGTAACTAGAAGAAATTCGTGGTTCTTTATCTTACATCGAGAATATAAATTCACTTTAGGAAGCAAAAAATATTTTAATACGAAAATATTATAATAATATTCTTTTGATACTAAAAGCGATGATAGATTTACAGCAATTTAATTCTCGAATTACGGATAATTAAATAAAAAATGTACGTTTTTTTCTTTTAGAGAAGATTAAACGCAAATCTATTTTAAAAACATATTAAAAAATCTAGATTTATCATGTAATTTTAAATAACAGATTTTGACGTATATTTTTTATAAAATTAAAATTTTCATTTTATAAACCAAAACAAAACAAAAAAAATGCCTTGTTAACTTACGAATTCGTGAATATCTATATTTCTGATAAATATTTATTCATAATCTTATATAAATATTCGAAAAATAAATATTCGAATTATTGAAATAATTATTCCATTCTTATCTTATCATGCGCGCGGAATTCGAATAGTTTAAAAATGATGAAAAGTCTTTCGAGAAATAGTATACAGTAAGTACACAACAAAATAATTCTGATCGACGGGAATAAGATTACAAAGTCTTCCATCACATTTGAAAAAAACCTTTATTTTTTATTTTTTTTCTCGTTATTTTTCAATTCTAAAAACTATTAGAAAACTATTATGCGTTGCTATTAGAAATATGAATCGAAATTGCATAAATGTAATTTCATAATACATCTACAATTGAAATCATACTAAAAATTAATAATAATTGTTGGAAAGAAGAACAAACAACAAAAATATGAAAAACTTTTGATAACGATATATTCATGAGAATTTAGGACATGATATTTAAAACACATACACGCAATAAGTTATTAGTGCGCAAGTATGGAAGATCCGATCGATACATCCGATCAATCAGAAAATTTTTTCTAATATCCTAAATAATTT
Source organism: Acromyrmex echinatior (assembly GCF_000204515.1). The sequence goes on from NW_011627225.1 coordinate 902,200, forward strand.
AATTTTATTGAAATTAATCACCTATTTGTATAATTTTCTTCATTATCTAAGATATTATAAGATAATGTTTAATAATAAGTAATAATAAACAGGTCAATTAAGCGAAGTAATCAACTTTGATTGCACTTTGTTTAGAATATATAGAAATGCGTATCGGAGCGGTACAATCACGCTGAATTATCTGAATTACCAGCGCGAGACTTTATCGGGCGCTAGCACGAGCACGCCAAACACAGTAGATCGATATCGTGCAGCTTGTACAATTTAATATGTAAACGAATGATGCGCGTTTGATTTCGTGCCGGTGATCGCAACTTCACAAAATTCCTATTCAGTGAGCAGTCGATTTTTGCATTTTTCGCTTCACACAAGAATCCACAGTGACGATCTCCGTCCGATCTCCGGGGGAGAAGAAAGAGGAGGAGAACGTTGTTGCTAGAGGAGGAGGAGGTGGTGATGGCGGTGAAGGAGGAGGCACACGGGTTCGCTTTTGCCTGAGCGTACCCGTTCGTTCACCCTAGCGGGGGCACCAACCTGGCTTTACTTCAGTTACACGCCGGGAGAGCTGGCACATTGTGTATATGTATATACATGCATATATATATATATATATATATATATATATATATATATATGTATATATAAAAATGTGCACACATATAAACTAGATGTATATAAAAGTATATACGTATAAGACATGTGCACAGATACATATGTCCGGATGTTCGTACCAGAAAAGATCGGAATATAAAAATATGGAAAAGATTGAGTAACAAAAGCGTCCATATGATTTCTTCCGAATAATAATTTTTATTGTACCGTAACAGCATTTAAAATTTGGCCAAACATTTGTATTTGGACAATCTGTCGTCATCCGTTTTCAGAATCGCTGACACCATGACACTGTTTTTTTTTCTAGCGTGAACGAGGAGGTAATTAACATCATTGTACGACTGTTTAACCATTGCTTACGATTAAGCGTAGCTAAAGTCTGTGTGTGGGAAAGAAGATTACTACCGGGATTGAAAAGTCACGACCGTGCAATACTCGATTTTTTTTCATTCTCTCGCTGTAGAGTCTTTAAGCGCATATTTTGGGACACCTTGTATAAAGACATATAATACATTCTTGGGTGTACTTACACCTAGTATAGATGGGTACACGGAGAGTGTCCCGGTCGAATACGACGCGATTCCACGGCCCTTTGCGAAAGAGTGAGAAAGAAAGCGAGCGAGGCAGTACCGACTTCACCGGCCTGTTCCAGAGAGAGAGAGAGGGAGAGAGAGAGAGAGAGAGAAGGGATCGTGAAGGTAAGGAAAAAGGACGGATGCTTTTGTTCGACCGCTCAGGACGAAGCGCGAGTCGCTCTTCTCTTGGAAAGAGGCTCTCGACGCTAGGAATGAAGACATTACTGTCCGCAAGTAATACTCCGTCGACTGTTTCCAGCCTGAAAGAGCGGAGGCTTCGGTCCGCGAAGAAGCGCCCGTGACGCCTTGCGCCGTCAAATTCGCTGATCGTGCAATTTCCATCGTCATGATGGAATTTGCACCGCTTAGAGACGACATCGGCTTACGGCTGCCACCAGTCGGGTTCTTGACCTAAACTCAAGTGCGAACGAGAAAATGGCAAAATTTCAATTTCGAAATGCTGCTCGTCCAATAATGGTTGCAAATCTGCATTTTCCAGCTTTTGTCGTTAATATTGAAATCATCACTTTTAAATCGGCAGAATCAATATTCACACGTTTTAATTGACGGAGCAACATCATCATAAGTTTCTATCAGAATTCTATGATCTTCAGCTGCCGTCTGATTAAAAAAATTAAGTTTGAAAAAAGCACGGCGACTTTTTGTTGTCGTAAAAAAAAAGAAAGAAAATGAAAGTTAGGAATAGAAAACCGATATAGACCTTTATTCGTTTAGAATGTTTACATCATTAATACCATCAAGCTATAGAATTATAAATAATTCGCATTAAAATTATATTAGTCACAAAACTTAATTAACTTAATTTATTTTAATAAAATATGTTACTTCACTAGAAATAATTATACGAGACTCGCGATCACAGATATGTACAACCGAATCAATATAAAAAAATTAAGAATAACGAGTTAAATTCGATGCGTTGACCATCCGGATGGATACGGGAGCGGTCACTGTGTCCGTCGGACTAGACCTCTGCGGATGATGGGAATAACTGACTTCCATGTCGATCTCGTCGAGCTCCTCCTCCTCTTCCTCGTGGGTGTCCGACTCGTCTTCCTCTTCACCCTCACCCTCCTCCTCCTCCTCTTCCTCTTCCTCTCCCTCCGATCCTCTGAACTAGATTTTTCATGCGCAAGAGAATATATTAGGTATATATTAGAATTTAGAATACATTATGTATCATTAATCCGATTTGAGTTCTGATTTAAGCATTTTCGAATGTCGAACATATCAAATCTATCCATATCAATATCTATATAGATATTCATGAATCACGTTAAACTATAATTACATTAGCAATTGTCGGTTAAAATGCGATTGTAATTAGCGATTAGTTTTCAACCAACCAGAGCAAAACAGTCACCGATTACTTTGCTCTAATTGAAAAATAATCGCCAATCACAATCACAATTGCAATCCAATCAGCAATCGCTAGTATGATTATAGTATTAAGGTTGTGCCTAATAGTTAAGTACTTAATATAAAATTGAAAAAATAAATAATAAGTTATTAGGAATGAGATTTAGCTTTGAGGATTTTTTTTCTAAAAAAATTGATTTATTTAAACAATATCGTACATAAACGTTTAATAATTGTTATACGATCAACATTTAATTCTCTGGCAAGTTCTGAAGTGGATTGTGTTGAATCTTCGTCCAATAATGCTTGCAAATCTGCATTTTCCAACTTTTGTCATTAACATTAAAATCATCACTTTTAAATCGACAGAATCAATATTCACACGTTTTAATTGACGGAGCAACATCATCATAAGTTTCTATCAGAATTCTATGATCTTCAGCTGCTGTCTGATTAAAAAACAAGAGCAATGCATACCAAAAATGCTCTTTAGGAACTTCCATTTTTTAAATGGCATAAACGGCAATGTTTACTATGTCTATTGTTAGACATAGTAAACGATTAAATGGAATAATATTAAAGAAATAAAAAATAATAGCTGTAATTGGAATATCTTCAACAATACTGATATCAATGCCATCTCTTGCAAAATCCTCAAAATTAAAACAATCACATTCCTAATATATCAATATAATTAATAAAATATTAATAAAATATATAAATAATTAATATAATATTAATAAAACATATAAATAATTAATAAACTATATAAAATGTTATATACATAATAGAAGAAAAATTTGGGTAGTCCCGGACGCCGGGTCTCTGGACACTCGAATTTCTTAATAATTGATCGAAAAACAAAAACGAAGCGAAATTTCATGTCGAAACGTGTCTATCAAACTTCTCCTATACCGATAAATAAAAATAAGAAATGTTTAAACAGTCATTTGTGCAGGAATATTTAAATGCGATGAATTCAATCTAAAAATGTGTATGAATAATTAGAACATTAATGATACCGAATGTGTTTTTGCAATCTTCGCAATTTTGTTACTATAAGTTGGGATTAAAATATTTTTAATTTAATTATTATATAGCAGATTATGTGTGTATATATACAGTATTTAATGTAGAAGTGATACCAATGATAGTGTCGTCCTACTTCCAACCGATGGTAAAGAAAATGAATACAACGACATAACAACTACGTTAAAGTTGAACGATGGCGCAATTTGTCAAAATATACGATTTTGTTATTTGAACTATTCAAATATACTTCATTTTTTCATCTATTTTATTTATATAATCTTTTATTCGTTCAAAATTTCGAAGAAAAAAAATTATTTGTTTCTTTTTTGTTTAAAATTTGAATTTTAAACAAAAGAGGTTATTTCTGCAAGATAACAAACATCTCCAGAATGTGCAAGATAATTTAAGTGATTTTTATGAATAATAATCAAGATAACTTATTCATAAAAAAAATTTAGGAATCAATTTGTATTTTATTTATTGCAATATTTCGATTTTTTTCTCTGCTGTTTATTTACTAAACAAATGATATTACGTATTATACTACTGTATTATGTAAAGATTATTAAAATTAAATAGAAAAGAAAAAAAGAAGGGTGAATAAAGTCGTTAATTTTTGTCTCCAACCGAGAAGTGTATATTTTTTAATTATTTTTTGGCAGCAGAATTACGCAGAGCAATCAGTTTTTCATAAACATGAAGAGATTTATAATATAAAAATGTGAATAAAGTGAATAAGCATAAGGTTTTTGCTATAAAAATGAGATAAATACTGATTGTTTTTAATGTTTAAACTCTCAAAACCATCAAATATATGACATTTTGTTGTAATAGAATTTTAATAGAGAAGAAAACAAACATATGAAAACTCGAAGGATGTAAGACGAGAATCAGATACACGCGTTTTGCATGTTATCTTCCCGCCTTTTTAATTAAACTCCAGGCTCTTAGAATTTATCCGACTTCTAAACTTCAGACGCTCATAAATCTTAGACTGAAAACCAAGAGATTTCAATCTTATATATCGATGTCAATTCCATCGTCGACATCAGCATTATCCGATGTGCACTGCGGAGAGGTTGCATGATGCACATCGGATTTTGTACATCATTTGGTCTTTAAAAACCGATTCTATAATTCATATTTCAAGAGCCAATCATTTGTGTGCTCTATGAATGAAATTGACATCAAAGGTCAATTATAATCGCATTTAAATTAAAAATTAAATTGTCATTAATGGACTGGGATTTATATGTCTACAGTTCAAGCATATGAAATTGAAGTATCTGGGTTTTTAGTTTAAGATTTATGTGTCAGAAATTTAGAAGACCATGGATAAGCGTGATAATCTAAGAGTCTAGAGTTTAAGAAAGCAGAAAAATGACATACTGATCCTCGTTTTACATCTTTCGAGTTTTCGTATGTTTATTTCCTTCTCTATTTCAACTATATCATAACAAAACATATTTGATAATTTTTAAGAGTTTAAACATTAAAAATGATGATTATGTGTTTCATTTTTATGGCAAAAATTGTATGCTTATTTACTCACTTCATTTTTACACATGTTCCCTTCGCGTTTATGGAAAACTGCTTGCTTCCATGTAATTCTGCAGTCTAAAAATATATTTAAAAACATACACATTTCACCTCCCGGTTGGGGAATGAAATGCATGTTTTTTTTAGTTTGGCCTATTAACAAAGGATAACAGACAAAAATTTTGATGACACACACACACACACACACACACACACACACACACCCATTCACCCACACGCACGCATGCACGCACGCACACACGCACGCACGTGTGTGTGTATTCATCCTCCTTTTTTGCTACGATATATACTAATTTGTCTTCTATTATCATTAAGTATTATATTCACATTACTTGTATTTTTTGCATTCTTTTTTTCTCTCTATTCAATATCCAAAAATATATTTATCTTTTAAAATTTTGCAAATTTCGGGAATTTTTGACAATGCAAACAAACCTATTTTAAGGATCGAAACGACATACAAAAGTGAGTACATTCATGAGATGTTGACCAATGAAATTATAAATATTTAAATAAATTCACGTACTTTTGTAAAGTCTTGTATCCATGATGCTGAGAATCGGTTCGAGAGTTCAGTTCTAGCAAATCTGAGATAGAAAATGAATAACAAATCTAATTCGGACAATTTAATCACATAATCAATGTAACTGGTCAATTCTTTTTCATCTTGAATCAATTTCTATCATCGTGGAGATACACAAGACTTAATTTTCTACCTTATTACATAATCAATTCTCTGCTTAAAAATTACATGCTTTAAGTCAATATTCGACAACACTGTGCAATATTAAAAAAATTTTTTTTCATGATTCGTGACACATGGCAGGTAACTCTGATAGGTTTCTCCTATAAATTATAAATTTGTAATTGAAAATGTACATTAGATTTTTTTTAGACAAACTAGGTCAAAAAGTAAAAAAAATTTTTGACCATTTTTAAAATTGATTTTTAAAAAATGAAACATCATAGAAATTTAAGTTAGCTCAAATGAAAGTTCAAATCCTAAAACAAAGATAAATAAGTAACACATCAAACACATAATCACTAAGAAATACCTATATGGTCAAAGTGCATCTTGAGTGCTTTAAATAATTTCATGTGAATTTACATATTGCATTTGTAATTTATCGAATTATGTGCCGAATCGATAACATGATAAAATTTTTTTTGTAGCAGATTTTTTTAGGAATGCACACAAACTACAATATGTGTCTACTATATTATCATCCTAGAAATAAGAATTACATCCAGATAGCATATATATATGTCTTAGAAACATCAGAGAGACATTTCAAGACATGACATTTCAATTTTTATCGTGTCACTTATTTATCTTCATTTTACATTTCATTCTTTTTTAGAACTTCAAAGATAATTAAAAACATGTTTATCACTTTTTAACCTGGTTTTTCTTGATCAGATCAAAACCTGATAAAAACTACATTTTCAATTACAGATTTATTATGTAAGGAAAAAACCTACTAGAATCACTTGTCTCGTGTGATGAAATCCTTGTTGAACAGTGCAATCAATTGACTTTAACTTGACAATCGACTTCGACTTGATGAGATCAAGATACATTATACCGAATGATCAAAATGCTATATATGTGCATATTGAGAGACGAGAAATAAATAAATACACATGTCCTTGATAGTAAACAAAATGAAGGAATTAATAATAATACATCATCAAAACTATCGATAACAATTCCAAGTCGTGAAATACTTTTGAAAATACAAATACAAGACAAAATACTAGTCGATTAGATTAGGTTAGGTTAGGTTAACTTACATCACTCACAGTCTTCCCGATTGGAATGTGCTCGTAGCCCTGCACCCGCACGTGATCTCTCTGAAATAAACATAAAAAAATGTGGACCATGCGTTATAGTTAACTCGCGCTCAAGAATGTTTACACACTTACCCAGGCCTGATGCTCCGCTTCGAGAGCGGCGACCTCGCTCTCGTCATCGCATGGTTTATCGGCGTTGAACCACAACGGATCAGTCGCCCGTGGTCGCAGATCGGGCCATAGTGGCCTGATCGACATCACGAGCAATTTGAGGATGAGAGAAAAACCTTTCAACAGATCATCACTTCTGGTGTTTTCCAACAAGAACACAGTCAGACACAGTGTAACATAAACTACTTTCCTTTCAGGAGACAGTCGACACTTCTCTGGTTATTGGCTCCCGCCTTCCACCTTCCACCGCCTCCCGAAATAATGAGCGGAGTCTGAGGGTTGCCAGATACTTGACGTTGTCGCCGATAGAGGGCTCTCGTATCGCCCAAAATCGCCCAATTGAAACGCGCTTTCGAAAAAAAAGGAAAAAATAGGGGGAGAGAGAGAGAGAGAGAGAGAGAGAGAGAAAGAGAGAAACTCTGTACCATAAATTTCTGTATTTCTGATGAATAATGAATATTATACCGGCCTATATTTAAAAGTGTGTATAGGTATTTATTTCATTTGCGGAAAAACTACACAAACTTTAACAGTGTTTGCCAACGATGACTTTTCCAAAAATATAAAAATATGAGAACGCAAATACTGCTAAAGTTTGTGTAGTTTTTCAAAAAGGAAATGTATGTACTTACGCCTTGTATAACAATATGAACAGTAAGTTTGATATCTATAGTTTTCGCTTCTATAGTGGCTGTAGTTGCGTCTGAAACAATTGATCATTTTGATATTTATAATATATGTAATATAACATTACAATCCGAAGCGCCACTACGGTCTAAGTATTAAGATGTTGAACTAATATATATATTATTCAAACGAATGAATTAATTTCAGAAATAATAATTACGTGTCGATATGGTTGTCGACATTAACGCAATTAATCTGAAATGTAATAATCCCCCCAAAATTCCCCAAATTAATCTTAAAAAATTAATCTTAAAAAATTTTTCGCAATAAGTTTATTACAGTTTTTTAAGATTAATTTGGGGAATTTTGGGGGGATTATTACATTTCAGATTAATTGCGTTAATGTCGACAACCATATCGACACGTAATTATTATTTCTGAAATTAATTCATTCGTTTGAATAATATATATATTAGTTCAACATCTTAATACTTAGACCGTAGTGGCGCTTCGGATTGTAATGTTATTTATAAACGGTCTTGTTTCCTATCTTATTGTTTATAATATATGTATATATTAGGAGATAATAGCCGAAAAATTAGAGAATTTAAAAATAAATTTATTAATGAAATAACTTTACAAATTACAATTTTATTATTCTCAATTGAGAGAATACTTGTGAATAAGTACAATATTTATATTATACAAAATAAAAAATACTTACCATATTTTAATTTAGGCTGAACACGCACATTTAGATTATTCATTTTCGTTGAAGAGTTCGGTTGGCATGTTTTATAAAATCTGCATGTGTGCGCGTAAATTTATTTCACATACTTTACATCGAGTCTCTTTGTTATCGATTGTGTTTTTGTTCTCTTCTAGCCAATCTATAAGTCCATACTACAACTTTTATTATTTATTCATTTAAACCTTCGACGGCATTGTTAAATAGTTTAAGCCGTAATCACACCACAAATTGTTGATTACGATTGTTACGATTGCCGGTTTCATTTTAACAATAATGATGCAACAAGTGCAGATTAGCTGTAACGTGATTGGCGAAAACCGACAATCGGCAACCATAATCGGATTTAGGACGCGATAGAGAGCCTCCCGAAATACATCCGTTTTCTTAACATTTACAATCAAAATGTTGATCATGGTGTGTCGTTAAAGAGTTAATTTCAGATTTTGAGAGTTAATTTCAGAGCATTCACTAATTTGCATGTTTGAAATTAAATTTACAATTGACACTGTTACAAGAAAGCCCTTGAAATTAATAGATCTTGGCCAAAGGCCATTTGATTTCATAAATGTGCGAAAATTGATAGCATTTTTCCTTAAACAGCACTCTTTAGAGTCGCGGTTCGATTCAAGCTTAGAACGCTCATGAGCATCATTTGTCTATATTTAACATTTGATAAACAAGAATAAAATTATTTTTAAGCATGAACATGAATTGGACCACGACCTAGGTGTCAGTTCAATTCTAAAAATGTTGATAACTAATCTGTAAAAATGTTTTCTTTTTCCCATTCTTTGCGATAATGTTTTTTGTATTTTCTGTTTACCCATCTTCAAATTCGCGCGTTAATACCTCTCAGATCTTCGATTAAGCTAACCACAACAGTGTCACTACGCATAGTTTAGCGCCGAGACACTAGCAGTGTCTCTAGATCGAACTAACGGACAGATTGCGTTCCAATATTTAAAACTATTAGCTATTAGTAGTATAATAAACGTGCACTACTATTTTCAGCACTGGCATCAAGAGCCTTGCAGTAATACCAATAAAAATTCAATAACTGCGTTCAGCAACAATTGAAAATGAGCGCCCGCTGCGGCGCTACTTGCTATTGATATATTCTTCTAGATGTAAAAATCTTATTGGACGATATATAAAGGAGGTCTCGGCGCTGCTGTCACGGCGTCGCCTAAAAGTCGCCGGAGGGAAAAAGAAAATCGCTTAATTTGCGACATGTCGCTCTCGGCCATTTTTTGTCGTAAATTCTTATTCCAAGTCGTCTAAAAGGCGACATATCGCCTAATCTGGCAACCCTGCGGAGATCGATTTGGCCAGATCATGTCCTATATTATATTGGGTCATCTAAAAACCGCGGATACTTTTTAGATGACCCAATATATAGTACGAGATCCCACTGCAAATTTGTGCATCTATCGCGTATGCAGATGAAATGTAAAAAAAAATCGAAGTTCGTATTGAGGGCAATACTAAACCGCAAGAGTGTCTAAAAAAAAGTGACTAGGAATATCAATTACGTTTTTGATTAAAAAATTTTGAGAAAATGATCCATCGTGTATATTTATAAAAGGACTACTGTTGGAAAGAGGAGGATCTGTAGATTACGAAAATAGTAGGGTGTCATTTTATCACAATCCTCTGGCAGCCAGGTAAACGGTCGAAACAGAAGTTTCTCTCTAGTCGAACGTATATGATGAACACAAATTCGCACGCACACGTTCAATCATCAGTTACTGCGTCCTTGTTCATCGCCCGGAGCCGTGCTCAGCTCCTTCTATAGGTGCATTCAGTACGACCGCTATTGAGCGCTCAGTGAACTCTTGCATCTGATTGGCATATTCCGTTAGAACTAAAAATATAGATTAAACAGACATTCTGAATGCATCCTATCTTGAACTCGCTTTTGCCGATCGGAGCGGTTTTTTTAAAACGTTGGCAATCGTCACTTTGGACCAGTTTTTTAAAGGCAACCCTATTCCGTCGTAAATAATAAACTACGATCTAGTGCAAAAATTATTGAACTACGCGATGGGTGCATTTAATGAACAAAAATTCATTCATTACTCATCCTCTTTATGGCTGCCAGAGGGTTGTAATCACTTTAAAGGTGGCACCCAACCATTTTCGTAATCTACAGATCCTCTCCAACGGTAGCCCTTTTATAAACATACGCGAGTCATTTTTTAAAAATTTTTTAATCAAAAATATTGTAATAATATTCCTGATCACATTTTTTTTAGACATCCTTGCGGTTTAGTGTTGCTCTCAACACAAACCTCGATATATTTTACATTTCATCTGCATACACAATAGATGCACAACTCGCGATGGGATCTCTAATAATATAAAGGATGTATTCCGATATATATGCCTGTACTGAAAAATTGTTCCGCTATTACTACGCAGCGCGCTGCGATAGTGTCTAGTACTCTCAATGACATCATAAATGATAGCTATATTGTCATTGAGACTACTGCGGTTTTCGAGATGAAGTAGTTACAGTACAATATGGCGTACAATATAGCAATATCGCTTAACGAAGCACAACGCGTCGAAATATTCGATCCAGGAAATAAAAAAATATATACATTACATTTAACTGCAGAAGATGCACATATATCATTTTACCGAAAATGACTCTTAAATTCCACATCTGAATATTTATTAACTGTGTCCATATAGTTTTTAACTCGAGATCAAATTGCTTGAATTGGTCTCATAATTAGCTTATCTTCTTCGGAAGAACTATCGCTGCTGTTTTCGTTCAAAATTTATCGACAGATTAGTACGTTTATCCATGTCTGTTTACACTGCCAGTCTACTGCAAAGTCGTTCTGAAATACGATGTTACAGTAATGCTGACAGTACCACAGTAATTTTGGAATGGCTGCGGCAGTGCACTGTTGTGATGTCATGATGATTGCACTGCCAGTAAAAAAGGAACACACCCAAAAATTAAGAATGTACGATCGATCATTTGCGGGATAGGTAAGGAGGATATGCTATTATTCTTCATTGGTGACACCAACCCAATATATGAAAATCTTTTAATAATAAGAAAGACTAATTTATGATTTATTAAAATTAAAAGACATTGATTGCTAATTTTTAATTATGAATCACAATGTTAATATTCTATTATTAGAAAATGCAAGTAATTTAATGTTTTATGTTCAATGGTTATCGATAAGTTGGCAACATTGCATTCTGAAAATGAGGTTGGCATTTTTACTCGAAACTTCTTACGGACTAGTAATTGACAGTTAATTCAGGTTAAAATATTATTTTCATATACGTATTTTACAGTTATTTTATACGAAGTTACTTCGTTATAAAAGCAAATTTATAACTAATTCATAACTAATTCATAACAAATTCATAACTAATTCTCATAACTAATTATGGGAGTACAAATTAGTTCGGTCCGTTTTTTTTGTATTCAAAAATGCATTTATTTCAAAACAAAAT
>NW_011627226.1:7477-19146 GCF_000204515.1 Acromyrmex echinatior
AAATGGGAAGTGCTACCGCACCCGCCGTATTCTCCTGATATTGCACCTAGCGACTACCACTTGTTTCGATCATTAGCTCATAGCTTGTGCGAGCAGAAGTTCACATCTTACGAAGATTGTACAAAATGGTTCGATTCCTGGATTTCATCTAAAGATGAACAGTTCTTCCGACGCGGTATTCATTCACTGCCCGAAAGATGGTCAAAAGTAGTAGAAAGTGATGGGAAGTACTTTCATTAATGTATTTTTTAATGCTCATGTGAAATAAATAACATTCTTTCATTAAAAAAACGCTACGAATTAATTCCAATACCTAATAATATATACTATTACTAATGTTAATGTACTCTTTTATTTATAATAATGTTAATATACGTTTTTATATTTGTTATTTTATAGGAGGGCTTCTTTGAGAAAGATCGTGTGATATTCTTAGGCATTCTTTAGAATAATCTGTAGATAATTTGTATGACGCATAAAAGTATATAACGTGATCTATCTGTTGGTTTGAATGTTTAAATAAAGAAACTGAATGTACCCTCTTATAAAAGAGAAAAGGAATTTTCGATTTTGAAATAAAGATAAAATAGGGAAATATTAACCTAGCGAGAGATAAAATAAAAAGTAGGGTATAAATCGTATATCTATGATAAAGAATAAGAGGATTTTATCGGGATGTAATAGTATCGATTATGTATCTTTTTCCCTGGGGTGAAAATATGATCATGCGTGATGCACTTAATGTGCGCCACGCGTGATTATATTGGGTCATCTAAAAAGTATCCGCGGTTTTTTCACTAGATGGTGTTGATGGTCATATATCTAGTGACAAAATACCGCGGATACTTTTTAGATGACCCAATATATAAAATAAACATAAGTGTATATAGAGTATGCCAATTATAGAAAAGAAATGCTTACAATTGTGGATATATTCTAACGTTTTCTTGTTCAATAGAGATCTCAGTACTTTCTTTTCAATTCGTGATGTTATTGGGCAGATTTGGATTTTCTTCTGATGTAGTTAATTTTTCCGCTGCTTCCTCTTGAGTTTTTGGGAGAGATGTATAATTAAATTTGTAACTGAGTCTCAAAGGGCCTCGATCAGATGTAATGACCAACCAGATTGTAGATTGTATGTATAGCGTATCCATGTACATGTATTATAGTGTCTATAATACATGGAAATAGATTCCGATTATTCCAGCGTTGCCGAAGGAAATAAAATTTCCCCAGATTTTTTTCCATGTATTCTTTGTAATTTTCTGAATTGAACTCTCATCTAAAAGATGCGAAAGAGAGATTTCTTGGGAAACTGTGGGTTCGCCTTTAGCTCCTCGTGCCATAGTATTTAGAATTCCGTTTTTTTCGGCTGGGAATATTATATGATCCCGCAGGTTTTCGAGATCTTGTCACTGCCGCTTGCTGTTAGCGATCCAGGAGTTGGTGTCATACGATACCATCTATTATTTAAAAAGAACATTGGAGGTATGATACGATTGCAGGAGATTTGCGTGCCTGTTTTAATTAATATATGCGTTCGTGGGAATAGAAAGTATGTCTCATTATCTTTCTGAACTGGCAGTTCTGAGTAACATTCTTTAACATGTTGAATTTTTACATCTACTGGAGTGCATTCAATGATATGCACTACTTCTCCAGAAACGACGGTCATGAATTCGAGTCCTTTCATAATCTGGTATGCGAATTCGTCTGGTGAATTTATAGCGAGGCTAAGTGCGCCTTTTAAAATTTGTTGCTCCAGATTACAATGTTTGAGAACATCTCTATACAAAGTATTCATCTGAGAGCGTATATGTTTTTCCACATATACAAATTTAAAGTTGATATAGGTAAATATGTCTAGATTTTCAGCAGATATTCGCCGTTTTGTAGTAAAAGATTCTTCCTTTTTAGTTTCGAAAATTAACAGTTTTGGGTGTTCTGTCTTTTTATTAATGTATATTCACATAGAAGTTCTTCTCCTGTCCTGATGAGTGCAAATGTTACATCTTGTATTTATAGTGAATATACGATTTGCGGATTTTCGTAGGTATGAAGCATTCTATTAGCATATCCTTCGTAAAGAACTATCCTTAGTAGTGATTAAATTGACAATGGTCCATTGAGGCTTTTTATAAGGTTTTCCAGAAGGTATGTCCTCCATATAAGTGGTGTCAGTATATGGGCAGATTGTGCCCGATCTTAGATGAACTTGATTTGTTTCCAGATGTATAGTAGTTTGGTAAGAAGTTTGTGTGATGATCGTTGTTCCTTGTACGTTATCCCAAGTGCCGTATGGAATATTCATCAGAATATTCATCAGAATATTCATCAGAATATTGTGCGCCTGAACATCGTTTTAAGCTCGTAGATCCGGCGAAAGTAGTTGGTCGTGTTGTGCTCTGATTTATTTTCAATGAATATATGAAATTATTGGTACTAATGGAAAATACTTCAGTTAAATGCATCTTTCTACATTCGTCTGCAGTTATTTCCAGGATATACTCTGCTTGTGCATTTGTTACCATTGAAATGTGAGAGTGCATCCCACAATAGTATATAAATCGATTAATAGACATTGCATTGAATTACATCTATGGACTCGAATTTTGATAATTGAAGTAATTGGATATACGTTTTTTCAATTTGCGGTTGAGTTAGAGGAATATTGCAGCTTTTAACAGCTAAGAAAGATAAAGTTGTGACATTCAGATGTGGTGACCCGCAATCATATCTGATGATTCCGTGTAACTTGAAGGATGTAGAGATCCACATGAGCACGGCAAATAACAATAGATTCCTTTCGCTTTTTCCTAAAAATACATTTTAAAAAGGGAAAAGAAATAATTATACATAAAATTATTTGCAAAATACAATACATAAATACATTATATACAAAATACAGTACTTATTACTAATTGCGTGTGTACTTATATAACTTGTTTTAGATATGTATATATATATATATATATATGTAAAAATTTGGATTGTTACAATTCAAATCTTTTCCATCTCATTCCTTTTCTAAATGAATATGAGACACCTTTAATTTATTAGGATGAACAATTTTTTGTTTTCCTTTTACAAGAAGTTTTATATTACTATTGGATAATATATCCAATATTGTGTGAGGTCCTGTGTATTGATTACCGAGTTTGCCCTTCTTAGGTTCACACAATAAGAAAACTTCATCGTTGACTTGAAAATGTTGAGGATTGATCTTTCGATTATAATACCCTTTGGATTTTATTTTGAAAGTTATTATTTTCTCGTACTAATTTTTGTATATTATGTATACGTCATGAGCTGTGTTAAATAAGCGTCGGATGTTTTTAATTTTTCTATATTATTAACGATTTCATTGGATGAAAGGCTAGCTAATTTATCAAATACTAACTCATATGGAATGTATTCGGTAGCCTCGTGTGTGCTTGTATTATATGAAAAAGTGTATCTACTAAAAAAAGTGGTGTACTAATTTATCTCATTCTGTGAATCTGTCTACAAACTGCTTCAAAAATTCTACTAAAACTAAGTGAGACCGTTCTAAAGCTCCATTGGCTTGTGGGTAGAAAGCGGTCGTTTTGAATTGTTTAATTTTAAATTTTTTTGCAAATCTTTTCATCATGTTGCTAAAATTACTGCCTCTGTCCGTATTGATTTAGGAGTTCTAAACGTACAGATAAAAAATTCTAGGAAGGCGTCAGCAACACTTATGGTTGTAGAGGATTTTAAAGAGATGGCAAGAATTTCGTTAAATGATCTTGGATAGTTAATATATAAGAATTTTGTTGAGAAGTTGTTGGTAATGGTCCGACTATGTCCATTGATATCTTTTCGAATGCAGAATATGGAGTATCTGTTATCAACGTAGGTTGTTTTGTTTTGATGCGAACCAATTTTTTTATTTGGCATTGTAGACAACGATTAATGTAATCTTGTATGTCGGATTTCAAATTATTCCAATAGAAGTTTTGTTTAATGCGATTTAGTTATGTCCTTATGGCCACCAACTACTAAGGAATGTGATTCTTTATAATAGAATTTCGTCTTCCTATTTCTGATATTTGCATATTTCTGGTAGTCCATAGCAGATAACTAGTTTAATTGGAAATCCTATTAATGACTTGCGAATATAATAAAAAATTGTGCTCCATTTAAAATCATCAATTTCTGTTGTTTTTTCTACGCTTAATACCTCTATTGAGGTATTATTTAGTGTTTCGTAAAGTGGAATTGATAATTGATCCAACTTTGTTACTCTATCGTTTATTTCATTTTTGCAAATCAAAATAAAATGAGTTTTATTTCCCTTTTTAATAAGTGTCACCTCCCTATCTGACCCTTAGACATTTGTGGAATTAATTTTTGTTTTTGAAGACTCTTGGATCCATTATCGCAAGGTTCGCCGTCTGCGCTCATAAAATATAAATAATTTTCTTTGTGCATAAATATTTTATCTCGACTATTTATAATATTATGTATTTGTGATCGTGTTACGATTTGTGGATCGTTAAAATCTTTGGTTTTATCCTGATCAAATTTATTGAAATTTTTCTTCTTCTGTTGAGACTGTTTTACGGGTTTGTATTGTTGGTTTACATTCAGGCTCTGATTCCTCTATCATTGATCCTTGCACTTGCTTTAAAACTGTAGCCATATATATTTCTCCAGATTTTCTGACTACATAGCGACATGCCATTAAAATTTTATTTGGATCATTTGCATGTTGTGCACTGATATTCGCACACTCTCGTTTTGTCCTATCAGATGACAAATGGAATTTAAGACATAGATGGCCTGGTCTAGGCGCAGCTGCAGGGAGAGATTTAACATCATCAATGTGAACAGTCTTTAAATTAGGAATGTTGAAAAAAGAATCTAACCATTTACCATATTTCCATTCAAATTTACTTTGCGTTCTTTTAATATCTTCCTATTTTTTATTTGTTTTACTGCGCAGTTTTAATTGCAATTTTTAACTTATTTAATTGACCAATGTTTACAATGGTATTAAGCTGCAGGTTCAGTTTATTCAAAATATAATTTACTATCCCATCTCTACATCTGTGTTACGTACTTTTAATGCTTCTATAATTTCCCGCTTCGTAAAAGACATTTTGAAATTGCGAAAGATAATTAGCAATGATAATTTGATGTGCAATAAATCTAAACCTAAATGGATCATATATAAGTTTTAAGTGTCAGATATATATATCAAAAAATTATGTATGAATAAATAAACTTTCAAAAGCTGTCTCCTAATAAGTATATCGCAAAATTCATAATATATTATGTCCAAAGATTCAAGCCAAAAATATCAAGTGGGATAAAATAACCGAAACAAATTTATGCAAAGTCGAATACGGACTTTTCTTCATATACACAGTTTGCTGCGTTCCTCTTGCGTAAATGCACGTAGTGATGAAATCAAATTATTATATTAGGTCATCTAAAAAGTATCCGCGGTACTTTGTCACTAGATATATGACCATCAATATTATTATATATTGGGTCATCTAAAAAATATCCCCGGTTTTTTGTCACTAGATGTGTGCTGATGGTCATATAGCTAGTGACAAAGTACCGCGGATACTTTTTAGATGACCCAATAGTTTCGCACGACAGTAAATATAACGTATATATGATTTCTAATTATAAGTATACATATAATCGAACTTTGAATGTTTTAGACTATTTTGGCAATTTATCCTCTTAAGTGCTCTTAAAATTGATGTTCTCGCGCTTGCACGTTCATAAATGATATTTCTTATCAAATCGAAAAAGGCATATCTACATTAAAGCGCAAATAAATTGACATGTTAAATTGATCGATTCGAGGAAGAACATTATAGAACAACGTATCATCGATAGCCAGTAACTTTGAAGAAGATAATAAGTTGTTTGCTAGTATAACAGTTTTAATACTCTCAGAATCAATATTCAAATATAATATCTCCTATTTTCATGATTTGTATACTTTTGTTAAAGAATGATAAAATAAAAAAACTCGAATGATATAATTGATTGGCGATGTATAAATGCTATTGTTCGTATATATCTATTACAGATTTTATGTAACCTTTCAAGTTATTATTCCTTCCAACAAGCAAGTATTTGAAAAGTTCTAAAACGTTGAGAATACATCCAATAACTTGTCTAAATGAGTGCTGTATGTTTACTTTATCCAAATTAGAAAGTTGATTTTTGGCCAATTTTTCGACAATCTATCTCACTGTGCCATGGGACATAAGGAAACTCATGAGGAAAAAATCACACATGCGTGCATATGCGTGTATATTCATTTGTCAAAATTCAAGAAATACAATCTGCAAAACAACTTATTCGATTAACGGCATTTTAAATAAAACGGCAGTTTAATAAAATTCTCACAATTCCGATAATTCCGTACCATTCCGTACATTGCATGTGCATAAAAATCGACGGAACGAACATAAAACAGATTAAACCAATCAAGAACGTTCCGCCAATTCCGCATATGTATCATGGGATCGCGCCATTAGAATATCTATAAGAGGCTCCGCACAATAAAAGGAACAGGGGACAGAGAACAGAGAATAAGAACCTATCAAAAACAACCTATCAAAAACTATGTATTGTTATGTTCCAGGATTCGATCAGTCCTCGGATTCGATCCAACCTGAGGCTGTGATGGGTACGGAATTCGCGATTCCGGGTACTGAAGCGGCTGCGATTGATTTTGTCCAGATTGCCAATCGGCTAGATACGAGTAGCGATTATGGTCGACTCTAAGTCGTTCCACAGTTGCTCTCTCATTCCTCCCAAATATACTAGGAATTTTTTCAAGATTCCAGGCACTCGGAGCAACCTGTGACCACACGAAGGATAATGAGTATTAGAGAGCACGCGTGGCAAGTCTCAAATCGCTCAGAGTAACCGAGGTGGACGTAATGTCGCAAAATCCCGGAATAATTCTCCTTTTCGTGAATGGGTAACGAGATATAACATTCAGTGCATTTAACCGTTCCGCTCTCCTTATGCTGATAAAATAGAGCGGATACGCAACAACCACGGACCTACGCGACGTAAGGATTGACTACTAGGAGTCGAGCGTCGATAGGGAGGCGCGAACGTGAGAATACAGGGCACATGTTCTATGGTTCATTCATGATGAGGTTTCAATTAGCGAAAAGTAAAATAGTAGCTTTGTTATCTTAAGATGCTCAGCTGGATGCTCTGCAGTGTTCTCAATTGCCAGTAAGAAAGAGGGGAGGTGGTTGGACCAAGGCCTCTGTTGCTCCTTGGGCGAGTCCGGTTGTTGATTTCGGTCGCACTAATAGTCATGCGCGATCGCTTTTCGTTAGTGTTTTGCAACGAATGATTATATCATTAATGTTAATAATTAGCGAGAAGGTGGGGATAACCACTAAGCACTTGGATTAAGATTAATTAAGTATATATTTTAAAACAATTCATATCAGTACATTTATATTACGGGGTGATAACTAACGCGAGAGTAGTCTAATTTAAATTAGATTGCGAACTAGAAATTAGAACTTGCAATTATTAATAGAATCAGGAATTGAATTAGCAAAAGAGAGTTGTGTTCGGACTTAGAATAATAATTCACACGCGGCGTTTAGAGCGGCAAAAATAGCAAAACAATGGAAGGAAACTGAATCTCGCGCGCGTCCACTCTATATATCGCTCCCTGCCGCTCTTCTGATCTTTCTTTTATGGGCGTCCCTAAGACTCCCTTCCATTGACCATGCCGCCGTTGGTAGGTGTGGACAGAAGCATCAGGGTGCGATTACATGGAGCGCAGTACGCGGTGTTGACCATCAACACCATCTAGTGACAAAAAACCGCGGATACTTTTTAGATGACCCAATACATGGAGCGTGATTTGCGACACGAGCTAGTAATAAACTTTCATTACCGTACACTGCACGTTATGCACTTTTTAATGGAATTAATTGATTTAAACGCAATTATTAAGTAAATCTGTTAAAAAAATAAGAGTATCGATAAAGTGTGCATAAAAATAAGTTCATATATTTAAAAAAATTTATACTAATGTGAATTTCTCACTAGCAAACCGCGCTCCATTCATATATGTAATACTACTATATTGCTAACGGCAATTAAGAACTGCCGAAAACATCACGGTGCAGATGATCGCTTCTCACTTCCACAATTCGTGTACTTTCGCAATGCGCATGCGCGTGTTCCCAACTTATTTAATCATATTTTATCACGTTTGTGTCTGACGTGTTCAATAGTGAAGTTAAGTTTGTTATTTGACCTATATAAAAATACTAATTAAAAAAAGGAAATAATGCCGCGATCTTGTTATTTATGTAAAAGAAAAAGCACAGAGGATAAAAAGATAACTTTACATAAGTAAGTTTAATTACAAATGATGAAAGTACATGTCCGATTGCTTACAATGGTTAATAAAAATTAAATTATTCTTTTTAGATTTCCGAAAGTACCAGAAATATGTAAAAAATGGATCGACGCTTGTGGATTGCATGAAAAAAGTGCACCCATATTTATATTTGCTCACATCACTTTGAATTACCTGATAATTTAGTTGCATTAAAGAGATTACCTCCTGGGACTATATCCACTGTAGAAATAGCTGTACCAAATCACTCAGTTGAATTATCAAATGTGTCAACAATAAAAGTACTAAATACATCGAAATCTGAAGTGAACCTCTCCAATTTTGATATAATTTGAGTTATGCTAACGCTGTTCATTAAATATTGGAAGCTTCGATTTATCATTCATGTAAGTTACATATAAATTATTGGGAGTACAAATTAGTTCGGTCCGTTTTTTTCCGTGTTCAAAAATTTATTTCAAAACAAAATGAATGAACAGATTAATTAAAGTATTGTCCATCGCTGGCTACTACTTTTTTCCCATCTCTCAGGCAATTTTCGAATTCCATCTCGAAAAAGTGACTCGTCTTTGGAGGCGATCCAATTTTGAAGAAGTGAACCTGTGACTTGCCAAATCGTGCTGCATCCTTCGGAACATCCAGTAATCAGAAGGAGCAATGTCCGGAGAATATGGCGAGTGTATGCGGTAAAACATCCCATTTGAGCGTTTCCAAATATTTTTTTACGACTTTTGCGACATGAGGCCGAGCATTGTCATGAAAAAAAATAACTTTATCATGTCTTTGCTCGTATTCCGGCCGTTTTTCTCGCAATGCACGGCTCAAACGAATCAATTGTAGCCGATACCGATCGCCCGTAATGGAATCGCCAGGTTTCAGCAGCTCATAGTAAACAACACCCTTTTGGTCTGATCAGATACAGAGCATGATCTTCGAACCATGAATATTCAGCTTTGGTGTTGATGTTGAGGGAGATGGCAACGATTGACCGGGCTTAGTGTAGTATTTTTTCTTCTTGGGGTTATCGTAGAATATCCACTTCTCATCTCCAGTCACAATCCGATGCAAAACCTTTTCTTTGTTATCTTTGAAACTGTTCGCAAGTGAAAAATCGCTTTTCAACGTCTCTCGGTTTCAGTTCATAAGGCACCCAATTTCCTTGTTTTTGTATTATTCCCATAGCTCTCAATCGTGTAAAAACGGCTTGTTGAGTTACTCCCAATGATGCAAGCTCTTCTTGCGTTTGACTCTGATCTTCTTCGAGTAATGCCTCTAATTCTTCGAATTTTTTTGGCTGTCTAGAGCGAGGCTTGTCTTCGCTCTACTAACGCTGAAATCTGATCATCCTTGAAACATCGAAACCATTCCCTACATGATTTATTAGTTGGAGCAGTGTCACCATAAACTTCGACAAGCATTCGACTTCTGGGCTTCACTGTATTTTTCTTCCAATTAAAGCAGAAAATTAGAATCTCCCGCAAATGCTTGGTTAACACAAAATTCGACATTTCAAACACAGTAAAAATCAAGGTTTTTGTATGAAACTCAAAGCGATATAAAGCGATATAATATTCAAATTAAATATTATTAGCAGATGTCTAACCTCTTCGAAAACGCCAAAATCAGCTGTCACTATGAACCGTTCATAATAGCCGGAGCCATCTTTTGGAAAACGGACCGAACTAATTTGTACTCCCATATGTAGAAATAAAAATATGTATACTGATTGTAAGAGGAAATAACATAAATATTATTTTTGTGATAAATATTTTATTCTTTCAGTGCCAATAATAGAAAGTACTAGTATGTCAAATTTATTTGAAGTGAATATTACATCTCCAATTGTATCTAATGAAACGGATTTTGATGATGAAGTTCAGCCAATATCCGAAGTTTCCATTTATTATTCGTAAATTATTAGGTGTTGGAATTAATTCGTAGCGTTTTTCAAGAGATGGGAAGTACTTTCATTAATGTATTTTTTAATGCTCATGTGAAATAAATAACATTCTTTCATTAAAAAACGCTACGAATTAATTCCAACACCTAATAAATATAAATTATGTAGAAATAGAAATACATACACTGATTATAAAAGAAAATAAGTATTATTTTTGTGATAAATATTTTATATTTTTAGCTTCTAAAGAGAACATTTCTCTTCCTCGAAAAAAATGTTTGTTTACAGAGTCAAGATATATAATATTTCAGAAATTAATAGTGGCGTTAGTACACCGAGAAAAACGAGAAGATTAATCAATTTTATTAAAGAAATGGATCAAAAGAAAAGCAAACAAATCAAATCTTTACAACATGACAACAGAAGACTTCGAAAGCGAATTATTACGTTGCGATTAAGACGATTATATTCATCAAAAATACACAAAACTTATTTTATTCCATTATCAGTAGTATTAATTATAATTAGGATTGTGTAAAATTGTTGCAATATTTTTATCAACTAATGATATTTTAAATATATAATTATTACGTACAAATGTGATATACATACACAATAAATATATATTAGATGTACAACTTTGCTTTCGCCGTTTTCCTATAGATGGCTTTAACGGTAAATGGTGGTCGAAATAAATAGATCATAGACGTCATACAATAAACTTGGGCATCTGTCAACATAACCCCATAGAAACATTAATCGATTTGTGTCTGCATCATAAAATTATTCTGGATTGAAAATGTCAGTTTACGAGCCAAATTCTCGTCATTTGGGAGGTTTTAATTTTCTGCTTCAATATGAAGAAATCTGCGGCTGAGGCTCATCGAATGCTCTCAAATACTTATGGTGAGGCTATTAGTGAAAGAACGTGTAGTGAGTGGTTTCAACGCTTCAAGAACGATGATTTTGACGTCGAAGACCGACATAGGTTTTCGAAGATGCAGAATTGGAGGCATTACTTGATCAAGACTCGTGTCAAAATCAAAAAGAATTGGCACGATCATTGGGAGTGAAACAACAAGCCATCTCAAAACGCCTCAAAGTCATGGGAATGATTCAGAAGCAAGGAAATTGGGTACGAGTACCCGTACGAGTTGAACGGCAAGAGATGTTGAACGGCGTTTGTTTGCTTGTGAACTGCTGTTTGAAAGACAAAGAAGGGATTTCTGCATCGCATTGTGACTGGGGACAAAAAATGGGTTCATTACTAACTGGGTTCATAACTCCAAGCGCAGAAAATCATGGGGAGTTCCCGGCCATGCTTCCAAGTCGACAGACAAACAGAAAAATCACGCACACAAAAACAGTCACTGT
>NW_011627226.1:19286-64055 GCF_000204515.1 Acromyrmex echinatior
AGAGACACGATAAAGTGATTTTGCAGCATGACAATGCTCGATCCCATGTTGCGAAAGTGATCAAGACATACTTGGAAACGTTGAAATGGGAAGTTCTACTCCACCCGCCATATTCTCCAGATATTGCTCCCTCTGACAATCATTTGTTTCGATTAATGGCACACGGCCTGGCTGACCAGCACTTCCGGTTTTATGAAGAAGTAAAAAATTGGATCGATTCGTGGATCGATTTGCCTCAAAAGATGACCAGTTTTTTCGACGCGGGATTCGTACGCTGCCTGAAAGATGGAAGAAAGTAGTGGCCTGCGATGGATAATACTTTGAATCATAAATGTATAATCAGTTTTTTACAATAAAGCCTCGAATTTCAGAAAAAAAAAACGACGGAAGTAAAGTTGTACACCTAATATATATAATAAAATAAAATTACAATGGTATAAAATTAATTTTATATATACAGAGATATTAACATTCAAATAAAAACAGTACAATAAATATTTTTTTTTCAATATTACTATTTCTATATTTTTGAAATAAATTGTAATTATATTTATTAATAATTAATACAGGGTTGGCCATATTCGACGGAAAGATGTTTTTTTTTTCAATCATGGGAAAAGGCGTTACTCGATCTAAACTCTCTGTAAAAAGTTACAGTTGCCGTCGAACCAGTAATTTACAATTAGAAGACATTTAACACTTATTTTGGATGTAAATGTTAAAGAGAAATTACTAAGAAATCAAATGTGATTTTAACAATTATATATTTTAGACTTCGTATTTCTTTTAATTATACTTTATAATATCTAATCTCTACAATACGTGCCATGAGTGCGCGTGCATACGTTCCTCGCATGTGCATTCAAAGTACACGAATTGTGGAAGCGAGAAGTCGATTTTCTATCTTGGCACACTCTCAAAAAGAGGCTGCGTTAGCAATATAGTAGTATGGCTCCATGTAATATCAGTGAAAGAAATAGGCAGTACGTGGTATGCGGTTTCCTAGTTGCCTAATTAGTTACTATTAGTTATTGTACCGCCCTCCATATAATTGCACCCTTAGGAACGTTTTCCAAGAGATGCCCGCGTATACCTCGGGGCTGTTAGTAAGTTTGTTCGGAAAAGTCATCGGATAAAAATGAAATTATTGCGGACGTGACAGTATTCCACAATACATGATTTCTGATAAGTTGAAATTCTTATTCTCTATTCTCTGTTCCCTATTCCTTTTATTGTGCGGAGCCCCTAATAGTTGCAATTCAGCAGACTCAACTATTACAGAGCGGATTAGAGTCCTTAAAAAGAGAGATTCCTCAACTCGTCACGTGACTGTGGATGATTCTGACTGGAATATGGATCGCACATTTGTGCTCCATGAAAATGTACTATAACCTCAACCTATTCTGATAGAATATGCGTATTACATGTTAGAACAGCTATTGTTTTGACTATTTTTGGTAAGTTAATTTATTACATTTATGTAAAATTGTGAGAAAAAGTAATGTATATATTATCACGAATAAACTTTGAATTAATAAACACTTCATTGGGCACGTTCAAGTTGACAAAACGGCTAGCCTACTCGCCAAGCAAATGAACATAATTGGTTGTTATTATAGATCCAACCAATCATATTCAATCGTTCGGTAAGTATTCTTAAATGCTTTGCCGTCTTGAACTTGTCCATTATTAAAAATAAGTAGTACGGAAATTAGAGGTACCTGTTTCATTAATAATGTAATTCTCTTGTCGTAGATTTAGATTTTATATATATTGGTGATACCATATTTGTTGTGCATCCAGATGTTTTAATAAATCCGAGGATACACATTGGTCAGATTTCCCAAAGAAGACCAATATCGAAATGCATGGGCAGATTCTGCTTTGGGCGAGAACGCATCAAGATCCTTGGATAATTTAAAATTGTGCGAAGTGAACGTTTATCGTAATAATACTATGCAGAATCCAAATAAAAATAGTTTAAAAATTGCTTCTCCATTTAATGTTTTCCTTATTTCAGGTTTGAGCCATCTATTGTATGATATATAAGAATATACCAATAGTAGTGAGCGCTCACGGATCTGTTCCACACAATTGAGTCTGTTGAACGCGATCAATAAGCCCGGATCCTTATACGGACAACAGTGCTCTGACATTGAACGCTAATTGGTGAAAAACGGGCGATGGGGATCAATTTTAGCGCGCAAGCGGCTTTTCACCAATCTGCGGTATTAGAGTTGAGGACCCGAGCTAAGAGTACGGCCAATAGAGTGTAAATAAAGCAAAACCGAAACCGTGTCGAAACGCGCGCGCGTTTTCAAATGTGAAATGTAAAACTGAAGCTATGAGTCAGTTTCACCAACGTCAGTTACTTTATCCACCGATTAACTTTGAGTATTGCCAATTGCTAAACTGAAAACTCATTATCTCTAATCTAATTTCGAAAGTATATATTTGTAAAAAATATATTTACATTTCAATGTTTTATTTATTATCTCCACACAATACTTTTTCTTTATTATTACTAACAACAATAAGTTAGAAAGGCAGATTTTTAAGTCTTGCTGTTGATTATTCTGATGATAAAATTAATCAACGCAAATACATAGAGAATGGACTGCGCAATCCCTATCTAAGTAATATTCAAATATGGTCAACAATAATGAGAAAGAGGGAATGAGAATGTGGAAGATGGCCAATTTCTCTCTCATTCTCTCTCCCATCTCTTATATCATTGAATGGAAAAAGACAGAGATGGCCGTCTTCCACGGTCCCTCTCTCTTATTTTTAGCGACGATTTTGACACATGAATCTTGTCCATTCTCCATGTCTTTGAATCAACGGATAAGCTTAACTGAAGTTGATGAAACTGGCTTAACTGAAATTGATGACTGACTCTATGTTCAAAAATTTGCTAGTACTAAAAATCTATATATAACGTAAACTATAGATTTTCAGTAGTGGTAGTAAATTTTGGAGCACAACCTAAAGTGTAAAACTGAAATTGTATTACATACATATAACAATAAATGCGTTCAGCAGAATGCAACAATGTTGTTTTATGAATCTGCTGAGATAAGATTATTCCTCTAGATCTAAAAATATAATTCAATCAGCGCAAAGAAAATTTCCAACAATTGCAAAATAAATATTCTGCTGAACGCAGAAGGAAAGAGCCAATAATTTTATAATGAATAAGATAGGAAAACAAGACCGTTTATGTTAATTAACATTACTTTAAATCCGAAGCGCCACTACGGTCTACGGTTTTTTAAGATTAATTTGGGGAATTTTGGGGGGATTATTAACATTTCAGATCAATTGCGTTAATATCGACAACCATATCGACACGTAATTATCATTTCTGAAATTAATTCATTCGTTTAAAAAATATATTAGGTGTTGGAATTAATTCGTAGCGTTTTAGAATGTTATTTATTTCACATGAGCATTAAAAAAGACATTAATGAAAGTACTTCCCATCACTGGTAAAACGCTACGAATTAATTCCAACACCTAATATATATTAGTTCAACATTTTAATACTTAGACCGTAGTGACGCTTCGGATTTAAAGTGAAATTTTATAATGAATAAATTAAAGAAGAGTAACAACAGAGGTAAACATAAATAGAATGAAAGTTAAATTTATTTAAAAATAAATAGTATGAAAATAAATAAGCTTAAAAGTAAGATTTTAGGAATATTAACTAGATTTTTGGGAGTATATTTAATTTTTTATTAGATATATTTATTATAGTATTTTATTATAGTACTTTATTATTAATATATTAGGTGTTGGAATTAATTCGTAGCGTTTTTTAATGAAAGAATGTTATTTATTTCACATGAGCATTAAAAAATACATTAATGAAAGTACTTCCCATCACTTGTAAAACGCTACGAATTAATTCCAACACCTAATATTTTTTGATTTATACATTTTGTCAATTTACATCCAAAATATTATCAGTGATGATAGAATTGCATAATAATACCAAATAATAAATCAATCCTATATCCTATATACATCTTCCTGTATATTCTGAAGTACAAGTTCACCAAACACAGTTGGAATAGTATCTTTTTTCAGCATACGTTTGCCGTTGCGTCTTCAATTCAGGCCATATTTCTGCATTAAAATGTACCTGGAATAATATGGTCTAATCTTGTTGTCCTATGTTTCAGCCCAAATTTTTCGTCTTTTTGGGCCTCGAGAAAAATGACACATCTTAAAACCTTTTTTCGCAATATTTGTGCACTAATCTGCTACACAGTCAGGCATTGTATTATAGTTCTATAATGTGTCAAATATTGGGTCATCTAAAAAGTATCCGCGGTTTTTTGTCACTAGATGGTGTTGATGGTCAACCCAATAGATTAAGTTATAATAATTACACAAGAAATTCTTATTTCATTAAAAGAATATGTAATTCCACTCCAATCCATTCGCTATTCACCTCTCCTTCTTCTCAATTTGAATGACTCACAAATAAAATGACCAGCAAACAAACAACTCATCTCTGACACACACAAAACTCATTCAGTATAAATGATGTACACTGACAGTACATACGGATATGCAACTTCCGCTTTTGCCTTAATTTGGCGGACCAATTACCGATCGCTTTATTTTATTGGTCATACTTTTATGCTTAATTCACTGGACTGAATGATTGCTGCTCCGCTACTTGACACTTGCTGCATCCAGTGTGAATTAAGTATTATTCGAGTAAAGTGTACACTGGTTTAGCCACAAAAACAAACCTTTTGATTGGTCAGAGCCACCATGTTAAAGATGATTGCGTCTCTTTGAGAATGAAATCCCTTATATTCTTACCATGCCTATAATATTGGGTCATCTAAAAAGTATCCGCGGTTTTTTGACACTAGATGTGTGTTGATGGTCGTATATCTAGTGACAAAGTACCGCGGATACTTTTTAGATGACCCAATATAATAGCGTATTCGATTTACTCGACCCGACTCCGAGTTAAAAATCTGTTCTTTTTAGCTGCATTTCTTGCACAATTTATGACCGTATTCATAGTCAGGCCTTATATTTAAGGCTTCCTTAAATTTATCTTCATACTCATCAGATTATTTCATTGGCTATTGAGCATCTAAAGATAAATTTAAGGAAGCCTTAAGTACAAGGTCTGATTATGAATTAGCTCTTCTTTTGCAGCTAAACAGAACAGATCATTGACTCGGAATCGGGTCGAGTCAGTAAATCGAATACGCTATTATTATATTGGGTCATCTAAAAAGTATCCGCGGTACTTTGTCACTAGATATACGACCATCAACACACCTCTAGTGACAAACGCGGATACTTTTTAGATGACCCAATATTATAGGCATGGTAAGAATATAAGGGATTTCATTCTCAAAGAAACGCAATCATCTTTAACATGGTGGCTCTGACCAATCAAAAGGTTTGTTTTTGTGGCTAAACCAGTGTACACTTTTGGAACTTAAAGTAAAATAGGTATAGTTTGTCGAAAGCGAGAAAGAGACTCTAATACAATCTAGTACAGGAACAGACCAAAAAATTTGTCCTAAATTTAAGATAAGCATTTGATTATTCTGATTTAGGATAAATATTTGATTGGTTGTTCTAATTTAGTCTGCCGGTCATTATGCGCAATGAAATACCTTATATTCTTATACCATGATTATAAGTACTCTAGACCGAATAAGTGCGTCCTTTTCTACATGAGGATTACCTCCACTCCTCGAATGCTCAGTCTAGTGATATTATGTCTATAAACACAATCACAAAAAGCAGGGTATCAATCATGAAACTTTCTTCCTAGGATAAAAAGTGAAAAATAAAAATTTTTACTAAAAGTAGAAATTTTTCACTTTTCATAGGAAAAAGTTTCATGATTGAAATATTGGATGCTTTCCATTTGGGCGTTCATAAACATTATCCATAGGGTGTCTCTGACCGGTTAAAGTGTTTTTGACCCCGTTCAGAAAATCGAAAATGGAAAAGTTACCTTTATCCACAAACGCTCACAAAGCTTTTTAAGGATTACTCAGGGCATTTCTCAACGTACCTATCCGTGACTGAGATAGAGTTTACTCGTCATGCGCAGAAACGCATATTTTTCACATTATACATGAGTTTTGTAAGTCTTGTAGTTTACCGCTATACTGCAGCGAAATTTTATCTTTCATAAAATCATCAATATCTAACAATAAGATGTTACAATCTTATATTTCCTATAAAGTCATAGAAGGTACCGATGGATCCCTAATTTTTGATCCCATTTAATTCAGATGCTTTTTGAAAATTTACAGTGAAATTTTTTATCAAAGAGTTGTTCAAAAGTAAAAATTTATTTTCGATGAAAATTGATGTACAATAATACAAATAATATAATATAATAATACAAATTAATAAAATGCTAACATACATATCTATTAGAATCTGATGTCGCTAAGAGTCATATTACTGCTAATAATTGCTTCTCAACTGGAATCACTAATCTTCCAGTTCCAGTAGAATTTTCTCTCTTTGGACCGATGATAGAGTAAACTTTGACAAGTTTCACGCATGATTTTAAAATTTGCCTGAAATTCTTTGTTGCTGAAATGATGAACGGTTTATTCAATATAATTTTGGATTCGATTGGCCTCTTTTTCTGAGCAAAGTATTAACAAAATTTCTCTTTCACTATCAAATGATGAACTGGAATCAAATTCGTAAGAAGACAAGTCTTTTTCTTAGTATCGTGGTAATAATTGCTTTTTTAAACTTCTCTCTGTACTCATATTCTTTTTCGCAATGTGTATAATAATCTGCTGACAAATTAAAAAGATATAACAAATCAATTGAATATTCAAATATTTTATTTTAGTGTTTAAAAAGAACATACATACCTATATATTTATCTATTCAAAAAATGTATCTATTAAAAAAATATAAAATATTTATTTTATATTTTATGAAGAAAAATCTGACGGAAAAAACTCCAAGATTGTTCAACAAACCGAGTTATTGAGCGTTAAAGTTGACGAGTATTGAAGTTAGGAAATCTGACACAGCCCTTCAGCAAACACCGAATGGCGTTCAATGGATTCAATAGTGAATGAGCGCTCGCTGTTATTGGTGTACTCTTCTCATCCAATCAGCATTTTAGATCTGGAAGAATACATCAATAGCAGCAAGCGTTCACGCAACTATCGAATCCGCTGAATGCAACCAGTGGCGGTTTCCACCGAGGATTTAATCCGGATCAGAATGTAAGAATCAACCAACTACAGTCAAGTATTCCCCTGTTATAGTCGAACGTCAGGAGTATGCTCGACTGTAGTTGGTTGGCTCTTACATTATGATCCGGATTAAACCCTCGATGGAAATTAGGCCAGTGTTATGCCTCCGGCACACACTAGCGCGATGTTCATCATGAGTGTACAATTTTATCGATATTCTCATTCTAAAGTATATTGTCATTGGATGTCGCGCGCGATTAACATCTGGTGTACCGGAGCCATTACACTGTGGTTGCGGTCCGATTCACACCCATAGTGCTCACAATTCTCACGATGTTAATGATCGTCATCGCGCTATCAATGATTTTATTTCGGACCGCCTGTTGATATGGATACGATCACGAGATTTATAACCTGTGTATCATACTTGTCAATAATTGATGTATATGGATCATATGTCAAATGGCTAGTATTTATCATTTCGAAAAGAACTAATAAAAATGCTCGATGTTGTGTATAAATTTTTGTTGCCAAATCAGTTCAATGTGATGTGAGTCCGGCAGTAATCAACGATGTTTACCTCGATCTAATCAATTATATTTAATTATTGAAACAATTAATATGATTAATTATAATATTATTATTATCGACACACATTTACATTTAATTATTTTTAATAAATAATTATATTACATGGATGCATTTATTCCACAATCCATATTAGTCCTTTTTTCCCACTCAAATAAAGTGAACACTTAGGCTGCTTTTTCATGCTGATGCTCGATGCTCATTTTTCAGTGTCAAAACAGGTTACGTGATTAAAATTGATGCTTGGTATTCGTCAATTTTGATTACACTAACCTAAATCATGGTCACCGTGAGTGTATAAATTCAAAAATTCCATTTGACGTCACTTTGCTTATGCAAACATTCAGGGAGTGAATCGGACCAACCGTGAGCGCGTTGATAAGCCTACTGTAAATTGTACTGTACTGGACATGATGAGCGATAAAAGCTCTTTTTTCTTACATAACGACGCAAAGCAAAGCTCTCATTGGATATTACTTGTCGCTCATTACTTATCGCGTCCAGTGTAATAAGCAATAACGCTATAAGGGTATATTTATACAAACTTGCATAGTCGCATAAACGCATGCATAATGAAAATTGTCCAATCACATTTTATGTGCGTCTTAATAAAAGAAATGCGATTGGATAATTTTCTTTATTCATATGTTTCATGTGGCCACGCAAGTTTGTGTGGATTAAAGCGAGGAACACAGATTCTTGCATAACGAATAACATATGAGGCATAAGAAATTAAACCAATCAAAGTTCTTTATTTTATGAAAAGGAAGGAAAAGGAAAACTTCGATTGGTACATTTTCTTATGCATTACGTATTATGCGTTATGCAAGAATCTGTATTCCCCGCTATACTCTAATGACCATTCTACAATAAGAATAAATCAGAAGTTAGAAGTTGAAAATTGATAACTGTGAATGATCAATTTCCAGCTTCTAACTTTTGATTTATGACTAATGATTTATTGTAGAATGCATATAATGGGCCTTTTACAATAAGCTATTAGTTATAAATTAGAAGTCAGAAGCTAATAATTAACATCACAGTCGTCAATTTTTAGTTTCTGATTTCTGATTTCTGATTAATGGCTTGTAGAAACTCCATAAAGCCGGAAACACAGATTCTTACATTATGCATAACATATAAGATATAAGAAATTCAACTAATCAATTGGTTCATTTTCTTATGCCTCATGTGTTATACACTATGCAAAAGTCTGTACTCCTTGAGAACCAATCAAAATGCTTTATTTCCTTCCTTTCCATAAAATAAAGGATTCTGATTGATTGATTTTCTTATGCCTCATGTTTTATGTAAAAGTCTGTGCTCCCCGCTTAAGCGTGAACCGCCTGTGTCCCCTGTGTAGTACATATACACGCCAACTAAGACTGGTATTCATAGTCAGATCTTATATTCAAGTCCATCTTACGATCTTAAGAAGTCACGAACCAATCAGAGAGCTGAATTAGCGTCTTAAGGCATTACTTAAGGCGGTCTTAAAATAAGAATCGACTATGATACCGGCTTATAAAGTGTAATAGATTTTGTTCTATAGTTTTCGGAATATAGCCTACTCACCGAGTGATTAGTCTTTACTTACGGATCCATAAGTAATGTTGGATTCACACTGGATCCAACGTGGATCGTACAATATTCTACAACGAATCAGAAAGCAGAATTTTATTTTGTATCGATAGATACGAAGAAAAATGTTTTCTGATTGATTGCAGAGCGTCCTATGACGAACGTCGGTTCCATCGTGAATGCAACAAATCGGTGAGCAGACTGCATTCCAAAACCCTTCAAAACCCAAAACCCATTAAAAAAAAGTGTTGCAACCTTTTAGAGGCTCCGTGCAATAAAAGAATAGAGAGTAAGAATTTCAACTTATCAGAAACTGTGTATTCCGCAATACATGATTTCTGATAGGTTGAAATTCTTATTCTCTGTTTTCTGTTCCTTTTATTGTGCGGAACCCCTTAGGCCGATATTTATAGTCGATTCTTAGTTCAAGACCGTCTTAAGTAATGTCTTAAGACGCTAATACAGCTCTTTGATTGGTTTGTGATTTCTTAAGACCATACTTAAGACGGTCTTGAACTAAGAATATAAGATCCGACTTTAATACCGGCCTTGTCGATGAGTGCATGTACAATACATGCGATTATGCCTATTATAAACTGGCCCTAATTCCTGAAACGCAGTCAAGAAGAAGAAAGATAAGACACGTTAGCGGTGCAAGATGGCAAGCCATTTGACGGATCGAATTTTAGAATATCTGGATACACATAGCGAAACAAATTCGTTATATTTGGCAGATATACTTCAAGAGGATCATCAAAAGATCATAGGCGCGATCAAAAGTCTCGAGACGGTCCATGATGTAAGTCTGCTTCAACAACTGCAATTTCTTGATCGCTACATGTTATCTAAACTCCTACATTCTCACATTCTCAATTGTTTTTGTACATGCGATTTAAATTAATGCGAGATACGCTTATCAGTAATATTTGTTAAAATATTTCACTTGTGAAATTGTTTCTCCGAACGTGTTATCGAGTTTACGATTTTTGTAATTATACAGTTTAGCTTGCGCAGCTCAAAAATCAATAAAATTAGGTTTACTTGACGCATTTTTCTATGAATCGAAAGAATCTGGCAGAAATAAACATCGCTCTGCTCCGCGAACCGAGATATTGAGCGTTAAATTTGATGATTATTGAGGTTATGAAATCTGTCATACTGACTAAGGGTATTTTCCAACAATGTACACAGGCTTAGTTTACTAAACTGGCCAGTGTAAACTAGGCCAATGTAACACTGTCCAGTATTCATAGACTGGTATTCATAGTCGGTACTTATATTTAAGACAGTCTTAAGTACAGTCTTAAGATGTTATGAACCAATCAGAAGACCGCATTAGCGACTTAAAACTACTTAAGACGATCTTAAAATAAGAACCGACTATGAATACCGGCCATCTTATTTCAAAATCATTTTAAATAATAAGACGCTAATGCGGTCCTCTGGACTGATATTCATAGTCCGTTCTTATTTCAAGATTGTCTTAAGTAATGTCTTAAGAAACTAATAGGGTTCTCTGACTAATATTGGCTTATGACATCTTAAGACTGTATTTAAGCCAACCTTAAATATAAGAATCAACTATGAACACTGGCCTCTGATTGATTCATGACAACTCAAGGTTGAACTTGAGACCATTTTGAATATAAGAACTGACTATGGCCTAGTTTACATTGTGTACTTGATACACATACGAATTACTAATTTTCTATTAAATTATTTTAATTTCAACAATGTATTTAAAGAATGATGTACTAAATTGATACAGTATACATCATAATTAAATACACATATGTATATGTTTCAATACATCGCTAAAATTAAGATTATTCAATAGAAAGTTACTAGTTAATATCCGTGCATGATGTAAGCCTATGGCCGGTATTCATAATCAATTCTTATTTCAAAATCATCTTAAGTAATGTCTTAAAACGTTAATGGCCTTCTGATTGGTTCGTGACTCCTCAAGACAGAACTAACAACGGTCTTGAAAATAAGAACCGACTATGAATACTGGCCACTGTGTCTTACACAAAATGTTTCAACTGTGACACAGGTGTTACACTGCTCTACACTGTAAAAAGCTAAGTACAAGCGTGTAAAATATGTCAATAGTTGCTTTCCATTTACGATTCTCACATAATTTTCATTTGTGGCGTGTAACTCAGTTGAATATGTGTTCGTTTTGCATTCTGAGATTTAACTGACCAGATAACAAAATGTTCCTTGGCATAAGACAAGAAATAGGTGCTTAGCACAAGTTTCTCTTCAATTGCAATCATGTTGCTGTTACCAGGGCAATAATAATTTTGTTTAGGTCAACCTAGGGCCAGTTTCATCACCGCCGATCAAGCTTAACCGTGGTTAACTATCAACTGCAATTGGTCGATTCTACTAAACAGCAAACGCGATTAGTCAGTCAACAGCCGATTAAGCTAACTGGCGTTGATGAAACTTGTCCCTAGAGGACAACGGTTGTTTGTGTAAACGAGCGGAAATGCTATAACAAACTTGTTCCCAAATGTTGTTATAATCTGTTGAAAATAGTTTTTGTATAATACAATATTTTGTCCACATTTTTGTCAATCGAATGGAAATGTCGTCGAGCAATATGCGGTACCGCCACCAAAAGGATGCATCAAGTTAAATTTCTCGATTTTAAAAAACAACATAGAATAGAATAAAAGACGCAATATTAGAAAATTGTTCAGCTGTATTCTAATAAAATAATTTTTTGAAATGAGCCCCAAGGGCTCTAGATAAAAGGTTTTTTTTTTTAAATATTTACCGAATAAATGAAATCTCCTAATATTTTAATATGTATTTTGTTCTGTACATTGTAATTTTATTCATAATAACTTACACTTGTTAACCAAATGAGTAAAATGTCTAAAATCAGCTCACAAGTCACTTAAGATATCTTTTAGAGTTCTTTACGAAATATCTTAAAGATGTTTCTTAAAGAACTCTTAAAGATATCTTAAAATTCTCTTTTGAGTCGCGCGCGATTTTAAATAGGAAAGCATTGTTAGAGATTAACTCTTTTTACTACAACATTTTCTTTCATATTATTGTCAAATTGCTAGCAAATTTGTTTTATGTAGAATTAGTTTCCATTATGTTGCCGTGCGATTGTCCTAATCTATAAAACTTATAAAAAAGAAGAGGGAAATTGTTTCCCTCCGGTTGTGTATAACCATTATAGTATACATATATTGCCCCCAATATCATAAGCAAAATCAGAAGTCACTTTTCTAAAAAAAAATGGCAACTCAGGCGACGCAATTTGTATCAAATTTATATTATAGCAACATGCGGAAAACTTGCTATTTGGGTGAGTCTTTGCTTCCCATACAGCATAGAATTTGCAGCAATATTGCTGTAACATGCAATGTTGTAGCAGTGTTGCTGCAATTTTGTGCTGTAAAGATTATAATCTGTAGAAGAGGCCGTGTGCTTTAATGAATCTTGTAAACTTACTTTAAAAATGAGATTATGAACCTATGTTGTCATACGATTACTTTATATCAAAGTAAGCAAATAATGACGTTATTAATTTAAGTATACTCAGCTCACTTATTCACTTGTATATAAATGGAAAGCAACTGCTAGTTGGCAATGTTAATTTAGTTTTCAAAAAGTTATTTGATAGCCGTACTTATTTTACAATAAAATTGAATTGCCAATTCTGAAAAAAATTATAAGTCAAGTCTAAATAAAAATCATAAACTTTTATTTAAACTGAAGTCTAAATATCATCTATTATTTATACGCTAAATTATAATCATAAGAATAAGAATGGAAGACTACAATGCATTCTGGTGTTATACTATAAAACTAAATTGCGTTTCAACAAGTATTTTACACAGTGAAATATAGTGTAATGTTCTGTGTTTTAGCATGTGCTGTGTTTTAGTTAAAAACAGCGTAAATATATATCAATATGAGCATGCTCTATAATCACGTGTTCAATATCAATCAATTTTTAAAAATAATTTTCTGCTTTAATTATACAAATATACTTTACAAACACAAATTCATTATTTTAAAAACAAATTATTTTCTTATAAATATTGGGTCATCTAAAAAGTATCCGCGGTTTTTT
Organism: Acromyrmex echinatior; assembly: GCF_000204515.1. Next base: position 32,784 of record NW_011627226.1, read on the forward strand.
GTCACTAGATGTGTGTTGATGATCATATATCTAGTGACAAAGTACCGCGGATACTTTTTAGATGACCCAATATATTAAACAAGAACTCTCTTTTCTTAAAATAACAAAAAACAAACTAATCTAGCTTAATAAGAGTCAGCACGAACGCAGGTGCGTAATAAATTTTTACAAATAAATTTGTTAATCCATACGAAGAGTTGGTGTTATCTTTATTTGATATTTTGAAAGATCTTGAACGTTTCGTTCTCTTTGGAATTTTCATCAACAATCTTCTTTATCCATACTAGATTTCGCGAACGGTCAAAGTGGAGTTACTTGCAGGTTGCCAAAACTACAAAACTGTAATGTAATTTGTTTAAATTCATATACTTAAGATTTAAATATCTCGCGTTCGCGAGATACAGATTACTAAAGCCATCTTGGAAAGCCAATTGGAAAAATAATGGATTTCTTTTTATTACACTTAATAATAACGAAAGGGCACGCAACATAAATTTCGTCGTCAAAACGTCACTTTTCCACGCCTATAAGTTCGGCTATTTATCGTGGTGCGGCACTGTAGCACATAACAAGCACGAGCCCGTGTCCGTGTGCTCACCTGCGGCGTGCCGAGAGTGAACGAGACAGCGAGCTCCTTCTTACACTAGTCGCTTATTTCAAGCGACCGAAAATGCAATCTCGGCCACTCGGCGATCCTAGGCATCAATAAGGGGCGGGGAGCATCCTAAATAACATATAAGTTTTAATAAAGTGTAGTAATAGTGTACCCCTCTCCTTAATTCGGAATAGTATAAATCATGTTAAAACATAACAGTTTACGAGATATTTAATTGTTTACGATTTTTCATGCGTGTTATATAGTATACCTCTCCTTCATAAACTCGAGTGGCAAGAATAGTAGAAGTAAGTAATCAGTAGAAGTATTATAGAATTTTACCCAAAAAGAAATTATAAACAAGCATTTCTCTTCATGAAAGTCTCGAAAGACCATCAGAAAAAAAATGCATATGTTTGAGACTCGAGACTTGTGAAGAAAATATGCGAAAAAAAATCGAATAGTTGCAAAAACGTTTTTCGCTTATAAAACGAAAGATATTGATTGTATGAAAAAAATTGATATAAAAAAATGTAATATTCGAAATAACTACAAAATGAGACGTGGAACATTAAAATCGATCCATTAGTTCAGTAGAAAAAAAAAAAACACTTTTTGATGAAAAAATGTTTATTTTTTTTTTCGCTCTCTGTTCATTCAGATTTAAACATAAAGCTTCGAAATTCTTATAAAATGTAACCCTCATAATGACAAACAAATCTAGCCCTGAAATGTTCATTAGTTTTTGCAAAAAGCCATTTGTTCACTAAAAACCTGTCTACGGAAAACTTCTTCATCTTTGAGCAGTCGCATAGCAATTTACAGGGGTGATTTTTTTTCTTCAAGAGTTGCATATCACGTACACTTAATAACAAAACGATTTTTTGCAGTTAAACTGTTATAAAACACAAAAAGTGGATATCTTCAAAAAAATGGAAATAATTTCGTTGATATGCATTATATCAAATAACCGCGTGAAGCATTCGAAATCTGATATTTTTCTATGAATTTAAAAAAAGATTACCCTCCGATTATTAGGAGCCGAGATAACAATTTTTTTTTCAAAAAGTCACTGGCTCTAGTTTTTAAGAGTTCTGTCTAGCATCAATTTTTCAAGGAAGAATTGAATGTTTGTGCTGTTGAAAAATTCTCGAATTTTTTTGCTGCCGAAAAAGTTTGTTTAAAATCATTGGAAAATTAAAGAACGAGGCAGCGCTGGGCGGAGTGAGGGAAGCAGGGTTAATAAAAAAACGTGTTTAAAAAAAAACATTCAGTTTTTTTTTGTTTAAAATATGTTTTTAATATTTTATATATGTTTTAAACAGCTTTAGAAAAAAATCATGTTTAAAATACCTTTTAAACATATATTTATTATAACGCATTTTTACTATCAAGTTTTGAAACGTTTCTGAGGTACATGTCAGCATTACACTTACTTCCTCATTTTTCTTAAATTTTAACGTATTATCATATAAATATAATATATATATATATATTTGAATGTGTTGTTTGCTATTTAACATTTTATTTGACTGTACACATTTTAAGTTATGCAAATTTAAACAATAGCATGGCATTTTGCTAATGTGATCCTTTATGCGTATTGATCACGGCTTCTTTTTTGAGATTTTTATTTCAAAATAATTATTCCTTGAACTAATATATTAATCTAGTTCTAATATTAATCTATAATTTACTACAGATTTTTGTAGACTACTGAGCTGCTTATATACAGGGTATTTGGAAAATAATGATAAATCTTTTGCATAGGAGCAGAATGGATTAAATTGAGAAGAAAAGTACCATTTTTGCAATTTTCGTAATAGTTAACAAGATAATTGCTAAAAATTGACGAGAGAGAAAAATTGGTCTTCAATAATTTTTACTCAAATATTATCAACTTTACAGAAAAACTGCAAAAGACAAAAATTGTTTATTTTTTCTTCATAGAACTTTACGTTTTTTTTTCAGTATTTTTTATCAATTTTTTAGTACTGCATTTTCTCATTTTATCAATATAAAAAAATACTAAATACTAATATAAAAAATTCTGAAAAAAATTCTAAAAAAATTCTTAGAGCTCTATAAAAAGAAAATTAACAATTGTTGTCTTTTGCAGTTTTTTTATAAAATTAATAGTATTCGAGTAAAAAATTATTAAAGACCAATTTTCGGCAATTAATATCTTGTTAATTACCGAAATTGCAAAATGATACAGGACTTTTCTTCTCAGTTTAGTCCATTCTTTCTGCCCTTATGCGAAAGATTTATCATTATTTTTCAAATACCTTGTATAAAAAATGTTTGGGAATTTCAGGCAATGCGAACAGACCTTTTGTATAGTTAAAACAGAAAATTATTTTTAGGAATTAAAGTATCTTAAGTCGGATCTACAATAGGTGTTTCAAGCCTTAAATCGTAAGAAATTGACTAATTATAGTTGAATGCGAAAAGAATAATTGACTATGATTCGTTTAAGGTTTAAAAACATATTGTTCATCTGAACTACGTTCGCCTTAATTATCCGAGTCTTAGCAGAAAGCTAACTAGTGGGCTTTCTATAATAAGTTATTGCCTAAGCTTAAATCTTAAGTTATAAGAAATTGATCAATCATAATCGATAATTCTTTTTATTAGGTGTACAACTTTGCTTCTGTCGTTTTTCTATAGATGGCTTTAGCGGTAAGTGGTGGGCGAAATAAATAGATCATAGACGTCATACAATAAACTTGGGCATCTGTCAACATAACTCCATAGAAACATTAGTTGATTTGTGTCTACATCATAAAATTATTCTGGATTGAAAATGTCAGTTTACGAGCCAAATTCTCGTCATTTGCTGGAGGTTTTAATTTCCTGCTTCAATATGAAGAAATCTGCGGCTGAGGCTCATCGAATGCTCTCAAATACTTAGGGTGAGGTCGCTTAGTGAAAGAACGTGTCGTGAGTGGTTTCAACGCTTCAAGAATGATGATTTTGACGTCGAAGACCAGCATAGCGGTGGAAGAGAGAAGGTTTTCGAAGATGCAGAATTGGAGGCATTACTTGATCAAGATTTGTGTCAAGAAGAATTGGCACGATCATTGGGAGTGACTCAACAAGCCATTTCAAAACGCCTCAAAGTTATGGGAATGATTCAGAAGCAAGGAAATTGGGTGCCGTACGAGTTGAAGCCGAAAGATGTTGAACGTTTGTTTGCTTGTGAACAGCTGCTTGAAAGGCAAAGACGGAAAGGATTTCTGCATTGTGACTGGGGACGAAAAATGGGTTTATTACGATAACCCCAAGCGCAGAAAATCATGGGGAGTTCCTGGCCATGCTTCCACGTCGACGGCCAAACCGAATATTCACGGCTCCAAGGTCATGCTCTGTATTTGGTGGGACCAAAGGTCATGCTCTGTATTTGGGACCAGCTCGGCGTAGTGTATTATGAGCTGTTAAAACCGACTGAAACAATCACAGGCGATCAGTATCGAACGCAATTGATGTGTTTGAGCCGAGTATTGAAAGACAAACGGCTGCAATACAAGACAGAGACACGATAAAGCAGCATGACAATGCTCGACCCCAAGTTGCGAAAGTGGTCAAGGCATACTTGGAAACGTTGAAATGGAAAGTCCTACCCTACCCGTCGTATTCTCCAGACGTTGCTCCCTCTGACTATCACTTGTTTCGATCAATGGCACATGACTGGGCTGACCAGCACTTCCGGTTTTATGAAGAAGTAAAAAAATTGGATCGATTCGTGGATCGATTTGCCTCAAAAGATGACCAGTTTTTTCGACGCGGGATTCGTACGCTGCCCGAAAGATGGGAGAAAGTAGTGGCCAGCGATGGACAATACTTTGTATCATAAATATTATATATAAGTTTTTTACAATAAAGTCTCGAATTTCAGAAAAAAAAACGGCGAAAACAAAGTTGTACACCTAATACATTCGACTGTGATTGATTAATTTCTTATGACTTAAAATTTAAGTAATAATTTATTGTAGTAGTAGAATAGTAATATTGTAGTAGTAGTAATTTTATTGATTCCTCTCAGGGATACAATTCCAACACTTTTATATCCAGTCTCTTCTTACAGCTAATCTTAAACCTAATTTACAATTACTCTTAACCTAATTCCGATTACACACACCCGGATCTCCGTTTCGCAAGTGCGATTCTTATTATTTACTTTTTTTCTATCTACTTTTCTATTTATTATCTGGCAATCCTTATTCTTTCTTACTCTCCCTCTTCCCTCCTCCCTCCCCCTCTCCTTCTCTCTCTCCTTATCTCCTCCTCCCTCCCTATATCTTTCTAACATTCTAATATATTCTCCTCTTCCTTTTCCCAATATCTCTTCCATCTTCTCCTACCACCTCCTTTCTGCTCCCAATCTTCCTCCTCCCGTACTGGCTCCCATGACTCTTTCATATTTACACATTCTTATTTACGCATTTCCTATCCTCCTTTTTTCACCAATACATTCCCTCTCTTATCACACACCCCCAAGGTCTATACTTAACTATTCTCTTCCATCTATTTTCTGCCCAGCTTTTCTTCAGATATCCTGGAATTCCTTCCTTTTTCATTCTTCCATTTATTAAATCTTTAACTTCTAATTTTTCTTATCTTTCTTCTCTTTGTCCCTATTCCCTTGCATCCCTTCTCCTTTTTCTGAAAAATTCCTGCCTTTCCTTCTCTTATCTTGATAATCCTTTTCCTCCCATTCTTTCTCTCATCTCTTTCCAACATTCTCTAGTTAATTCACTTCCTTTCGCTTTCTTCATCCTCTTTTCAAAATTCCATGCTCTTCTTCCAGTCTTGATCCTTAGCTTATCTCTTTGTAACTCCTCCCTCACCAAGTAACCCGGTATTCCAAACTCTCTATTCCTAGCCACCCACCTTATACATTTCTTGCATTTTTTCTACCCCCTTTCTTTTTTTCTATTCCCAAATTTCTGCCCACATCCCATCACTGTCCATACCAACGCATCGAACAGCCATACCTTTTTTTCCCAGTCTCCTTCAAATCTTCTTTTCCCTATTTCCTATACTTGTCCCATTATTGCTGCCTCTCTCTTGACCTTTTCTTTTACCTTCTTGTCTACCATTTTTTTGAAACACATCCCAGGTATATTCTTTCACCTCTTCTATTGTTCACCTCCTATCTCCAGCTTACTTTCCTTTCTTCTTCCTCCTCCCTTGCTGAACCTCATGATCTTTGATTTTTTGATATTTATCACCAATCCTTTCATTCTTACATAATTCTCTAATCTTGTTGACATATTATCTTCCCTTTCCGCCATTGTTACTATATCATCTGCATAGGTTAATGAATATACTTTCTCTTCCTTTAATTTTACCCTTCCCCATCCTCCTTTCCTCAAATATTCTTCCAAATCCGCTATCAACATATTGAACAATCTTGGACTCATAGGACATCCTTGCCTGACTTTCTTACTTGTCCAGAATACTCCGCTTATCTCTCCTCCTATCCTGATTCTACTTTTTGTTTCCTTTTTGGAAATAAATCTTCACATCTTCTCACTAATCCCTCTCTTATCCTTCTCTCCCTTAGACTCACTAACATCTCTCTGTCTATCGAATCGAATGCTGCCTTCAGATCAACAAAGAATGCTATCAGCTTTTCTCTACTTAGCCGTCTATTGACCAAATAATTCACATTGTAAACATTATCTATTGTCCCCATGCCTCTTCTGAAACCTGCCTGGTTCTGAGGAACATCTTTTCTTTTTCCATTTCCCTCTCTAATCTTTTCCCTATAATCATTGTATAAACTTTATATAGCGTTAATGTCAATGTTATCTCTCTATAATCCTCCACCTTCTTTCCCTCTCCTTTCTTCTTTATATAGGAACTATTATTCCCTCATCCCACTCCTCAATTCACTCTTCCCCTCTCTCATCCTTATTACACATGCCTAGTTCTCTATTTTCTTTCTTTCATACCTCCATATCTCTCCTGGCATTTCGTCTATCCCTACCGCCTTACCATCCTTCAATTTCCCTATTGCTCTCTTTACCTCTTCCCTCGTTATATCCAGCTCTCCGTCTTCCTTATTCCTCTTCTTACTCTTCACTCCTCCTAACATATCCTTGAAATATTTTAACCATTCTTTTATTTGTATTCTTTCTTCTATCCCTTTCCTCTGTTTTCTCTCTCTATTAACCACTTCCCATACCCTTCGCTTCCGTCCTCGCCCCTTTTGCTATCTCTATCTATCTTTCATTCTCTTCCTTTTTCTTTCCATCACATAATCTATATTTCCTCTTCAATTCTCTATATCTTATTCCTTCTCTTCCCTTCCTTTTCCATTCCCTTAATTCCCTTCTCAGTCTTCTTTTGAACTCCTTATATTCTGAATCCCATCAGTCCCTCTTTATCTCTCCCTTTTTGTCCTTCTAAAATTGCTTGAATCCTTAAGTGCTTCCATTGTCTTCCTTCCTTCTCCCCTTCTCCATCTAATACCCTCTACTCTATGTCTAAATTCTTCTCTCCCTTGTTCCGACCATTCGTCTTTTTTTTTACCGCTTTCTCTCCTATCTTCCTCTCCTAATTCTCTTTTCTTAATCTCTACCATTATCGGAAAATGATCCGAGTCCACTCTATTTTCTCCATTCTTTCCCAGACTTCTTCGTCTCTTATTATGCAGTCTATCACTGTCCTTCCTCTTGCTCCCATGTATGTCCAATCCGCTTTCTCGTCTCCCTTGCCACTTCCATTAAAAATAAATCATCTTATTTCTTCCAGCCTATCAATTAACCATTTTCCTTCCTTATTGACTTTCCCGTTTCTTGAGTTCCTACCCTCTAATTGTTCGCACTCTTCCTCTCTTTCCTGTCTTCTCCTCAATTCTCGTGTCCTTGCATTAAAATCCCCCCCTATTATTGTTCTTATTCCTCTCTGTTTTCTACCCATCCTCTTTCATTTTTCCTCCAAATTTTCGCAAATTATATCTTCGCTCCTTTCTCTTCTTTCTTCGTTATATCCCTAATTTTCTCCATCAATCTTCTCTCTTTTCACGTTAGATCATTCACTATCCCAAAATCTTCTGTCCTTTTAAACCCTTCTTTCTTTCCATTATTTCCTTTTTTTGTCCTCTGATCCTAATTTAACCATCACTATTTCATCTCCTCTTTCTCCATTGCTCTTACTTTTCCTTCCATTCTCTTCTCTCTCCTCCCATCCCCTCTATCCTCCTTAACCCTGTATCTCTCCCTCTCTCCTTCAGTATCTTTACTCTCTCCTCTATCGTCTCTATTCCCTCTCCTCTCCCTACCTATTTCCCTTCTCCCATTTTTCCTCCAATATCTCAATTCTTTTTCCCAGTTTCTCATTCTCCCTTCTCCATTCTTCCTCTCTCACTCTTATGTCTTTTAGTTCCTTCTTAATCTCCCCCAGATTATCCTCCCCTCAGAGATCCTCCATTCTATTCTACCTCTTCTTTATTTCCTCCATCCATCCCTTTAATATATCCGAAATTTGTCCCTCTTCTCCCGTTGCATTCTTTATAGGCGTTCTGTCTTTTTACTTTTTCTAAATATTTGCTTCTTTCCTATCTCGCTTTCCTTCTGCTTTTTCCCTCCCCCATCTCTCTTCTTTTTACCTTCCCCGTTATTCACATTTTCCAATCTCCCTCTATATCCTTTTTCATCATATCTTTTTTCTCGTTATTACTTCTCTAATCGCTCTCACTAGACGTCATATTTCCTTCTTATTTCCCTTCTCTATGTTTCTTCGCTTGCTTCGTGCCTGCTCTCTCACCTCGCTCGCTCACCTCTCTACCTACTGCGTATTCTCAGTCCCACGCGTATGCTTTATTCTCTACGTTTCCTCTACACTAACGCTCACTCCCGCCCTTGCTTTCTCGTTCCTGCACTCACCGTTCCCTTCTCGTTCCCCCTCTCACTCCTCTCAAATCTCTTACGTTCTTTCTAACCTCACTTCCACTCAGCCTTTCTAATCTCTCTCTCTCTCTCTCTCTCTCTCTCTCTCTCTCTCTTTCTCTCTCTCTCTCTCTCTACCACTCATACCACTCATACCTCTCACTCCCTCCAATCACTGCACCTCTACTCTGTCATTCACTCCTCCGCCTCTACTCTCTCACTATTCTCCTCTTGCTTTCTGCCTCACAAAATTTCAATCGTCACTCAGGGTGCGCTCCCATGCGGGATGCGAAACTGCGATTATGCGGAACTGCGGAACGTTCATGATTGGTCATGGTTTACTCCGCCGATTCCGTTCCGCTAAAGTATGTTTTCCTATGTCCCATGGAGCGAAAATTGCGGATTGCGCAATTAGTTTGACTAATCGCAAGAGTCTTCCTGTAGATCACTTTTATTAGATCTTTATTAGATACCAGAATAGCATTTGTCATTGATTTGCATTGATTGTGCATCCGCAAGTTCCGCTCAATGGGATAAGAAAATGAATTCCTGCGGATCGGAAATTATACATACTGTTCCGACTTTGTTTTGTGTATTCATTTAAATTTTTATTTACATTTTCGCTCTTCTGTCATAATTAATTACCTTCAGGGTATATTCAGGTTATATTCAGGTTATATTCAGATTCCCATCTGACTGCCATCGAGGTATCACTCCATTCTTGTAATTTATCAAATGTTAAACAAGAATGACATCCGGAGAATTCCCGTAGGTAGGAATCCGAACACGCCTCAGCATGTGATTAACTATGCGCTCTTGTAAGAGACAGATTTCTCCATTTTAAATTAGCTTAACGAGGTTAGTTTTTATAAGTATATGTATGCACACGCATACACGCAACATCGACAGAATCCACAAAAGAAATAAATTTGCGCAACAGAAAACGGCGGAATGAAGCCATGACCAATCATGAACGTTCTGCAGTTCTCCCATGGGAGCGCACCCTCATGCGTCCACACTCACTCGCTCCGGAAGTCCTCCTAAATAATAGCTTATTGTAGAAAGCCCATAATCTTGAGACAGTATCTTATAACTTAAGTTTTATGTCTTTAGTCCGGATCTACAATAGGTGTTTTAAGTTTTAAGCCGTAAGAAATTGACCAACTACAGTCGAATGCGAGAAGAATAATTGTGATTCGTCCATTCTTTAAGGCTTAAGGCTTAAAAATCTATTGTAGGTCCAGTAAAGGTCGTAACAGAAAGGCTGACTTATAATCCTATGAATGACTTAAGGGGATCCTAAATCAACAAGAATTACCGATACAATTGCAAATTGTCAATAGCTCCGAATTAGATCACCAAATCTTTTTATACAATAAAAATACGCACAAAAAAAAACATCAGTCACTAAATTTGACGAGAAACTCGAGAAAAAAATTAAAAGTTTACTTTATTTCACCACACAGCTGTCATCTCAGGTTATAATTCCCTTAGTGCAGAAATTTTGTAAGTCGTACGTACCAAATGATCTTTTCCGGAAGCGTACGACATGCATAAACAATTCTGATTTTGCAAAATTATGATCAAAGGCCTAACAAAAAAGATTTTCCAATATTAATGTCATATCTTTTGTTAACAATTATTTTTTTCCTTTTTTATAGATTCGAAAATCTTTTTCCACAAGTAAAATATATACAATTAATACGTATCTGTGAAGTGGAATTTTTTTCCAAGAACGACAAAAAATTTCGAAATTTAAATCTTAAGAAAAATTTTTTGTCGTTCTCAACATAAACTCCATCTCACAAACACGCATTAATGCATATACTTTAATCCTGGAAAAGGATTTTCGAATTTCTAAAAAAGGAAAAAAGTATAATAATTGTTAAACAAAAATTATGATTAGTCGGGAATACAATGGCTTTAGGATAGTCTTATGTCTTTAGTAACGCACAAGAATCGGCTCGTAATGTGCAGATTTTTGTGAGCACTTTAAGCCATAAGAAATCGATGAATCACGATTATTCTCCTCGCATTCGACTATAAGTCCAGATCTACAATAGGTGGTTTAAACCTTAAACCGTAAGAAATTGACCAAATATAGTCGAAGGAGAATAACTGATTATGGTTTGTCCATTCCTTATGGCTTAAAGGTCGCCGCAGACAAAATTTCTGTAACAATAATCTTAAGACGCGAATTTAAGCCGATGAGCCAATTAGGCTACTGCTTTAGATCTACATAATCTAACGGAAATAGCAGTAAACTTATCCAAGGCAAGTTTCAACGATTGAAATTCATCTTACTGTGAGATTATAGATAAGTTTATTGTTATTTTCATTTCCGTTAGATTACGTAAACCTAAAGCAATATCCTGATCGGCTTAAGTTTACGTCTTACAGTCATTGTTACGGAATTTTGTGTGCGGCAGCCTTAAGGCCATGGAAAATAGAGAACAGGAGACACGAATATGGATGAGACCGTCAAAAAGCGTGATCAAAAATGATCATCTGAATTAGTTCAATCTAGACGTTGCTTGCGTTCCACGACACTGTCCTCGCAATATATCATATTAGTTTTACAAAGTTTAGGTTGAAACCGGCAAATTTAGAATGTTGTTTCTTGACTTAAATGACCTAACCAAAAATAATAATAAGAAGAAAATTTCAATTCATATGGCCGTCAAATTAATGGAAAGATTCCTTGAGGCCACAATTCATATAATTATAATGATGCTGTAATGAATTCGTTTCCCGATTGTAAATCGGGAAGTGCAAGTAATAAAAGAAATAACGAATTACATAGTTGGAAGAATAAAACAATGTTTACTTATTGTTACTGTCAAACAATAACGTCTCAATTCTTAGATTATGTGTGTTCGGTTGTGTATGCATAAACATATATGAGAGGAGTTTTGCGATTCGAACGCCGTTTACCGAGCACCATCAATATCAATTCAGAAAACCTAATTTTGATCAGACTTTTCTAGTTTGGTTTCCTGTTCTCAATCCTCCACGCTTAAGGCTTAAAAATCTATTGTAAATCCTGGGTAATTAGTCAATTTTTTATGGCTTAAATCACCTATTGTAGATCCAGACTTACTAATTAGACTTATAGACATTCTTAAGTTTATTAGCCGCAGCATAGATGCTCGATTCACAACCTTACTCTAAGAGGCCCTAAGGGTGCTGTCTCATGACAGTCGGAATTTCAGAAAACGGAATCTCGGAAAAGTAATAGAGTGGGAATCAATCAATCAGAATTATTAGGATGCTGTCAGTGCAGCATCGCAGCCAATACAGTGATAAGATTCTAATTCAGCTAGCAATTCAGCAGGGCAGGCTTAAGTATAATAAAGGTATATACCATAGACATATAAGATAGACCCATCTATAAACTTTTCTATAATATATGCTGGGTTAAGCAAAACGGTGCGAGAGGCAAAATATCGGGACGACTTATCCTTTTCTGCGCATCTTGACATTTATATCACTGAAAAAAATAAAATAAGATATAAAAGTAAGGGTAGTATTCAAGAATTCTACCATCCTCACCAATTTTGATGAAATTAAAGTTGAAAATATTTATTCTAGCGTCACTTATATGTTCTCATGTCTATGCTATCGATGTGGCAGATTTCCTAACCTGAATAGTCGTTAACTTCAGTGATTAATATCTCGGTCTATGGGACAGAGCGTCACTTTTTTTGCCAGATTTGTTCATTTAGTTAAAAAACGCATTGCATGAATCTAAATTTCGTCAAAATCAGAGAGGAAGGTAAAATTCTTGAGTATTACTAAAGTAAGTTTACTGTCAGGAAAAGGATAGGTTGCCCCGATATTTTATCTCTCGCACCGATTTCTGCTAAATCCAGGTATAATATATATAGCTAATGCTGGATTTATCTTATATGTCTATAGTATTTATTTAGCTATATTTACTAACAATAAGCAGCTATATTCCAAAACATCCTTTCCGAGGAAAATTTGATTCGAAATATATAGGACATATAACATATACTACAGTATTTCGAATAAAATTTTTCTCGGAGAGGACGTTTTGGAATATAGCAAAAAGTATGTAGCAGCTTCGAATATGAAATGTTATTGCAAAACTTGATACAAAATATACTCATTCGATATGTTCCATTCGAAATGAGAGAATATAGTAGAAAAATGCGACAGTCTACCTTACGAAGCGACTATTCAGGTTAGGAAAACGAATTTTCTTTACTTGTGTCTTCTCTTCTTCCTTTATCCATGATCATTTGTGAGTTCGTACGTGATCCATTTTTCATCAGTTATCATTCTCTTCAGAAATGTTTAATTTCATTCCGTTTCAGTAACGTATCGCAAATGTTAATTCGGTCCATCATGTTCTTAACACTCAACTCGTGAGGAACCCAAACATCGAGCTTCTTTTTGTATCCAGTTTTGTGTAAATGATTTAAAACTGTTTTGTGGTTGATGCCTAGTTCCCTGGCAATTTCCACAGTGCTGACATGCTTATTACGCTCGACTTTTTCCAAGATTTCATCGGACTTTTCAGTGATTGGAGCGAGGTTCATCTTTCATCGAAATTTCCAGTACGAAAACGAGCGAATCATTTCCGTGCTGTTGATTTTGATAGAGTATCTTCACTGTAAATAGCAAAAATTTTTTCACAAGCCTTCTTGCTTTTATCATAGTAATACTGCAAAATGTAGCGAGTTTTTTCCTTATTTATTTCCATTTTCAAAATAAAATAACTTTTGATCCACTTCACCGATTTCAATCTTTTCAAAACAAAGGTTGAAATGTCATTTTTTAAACGCAGGTCTAGTGTTGTCGATGTGATTAGTTATCGACTGCTGAGCGTTTAATGCCATCTAGTGGGAAAAATGCTACGAATTTTTTCCTATTACATGGGAGCACTTGGATAATGTTTCCGAACGTAGCCCAACTCTATCATTTAATAATTCGCTTCGTGAAGCATATCTTTTTTTCTGCCGGATTCTTTCATTTTGTGTCGAATAAATATATTTTTATCAAGTTTCATGATGCCCATATTCTAAATAATTATCATAATATTATAAATAAATAAATAAATAAATAAAAATTTTTTATCAATAAAAAATTTGTTGCGTGCGATTTTACTTCATTTAACTCTGATTATTTTTATCTTTAAAAATAAATAATAAATTAAAAATAAATAATAATCGCGTGATTTTTATTCATAAACAATATACAAAACCACAACGTAAGATTGTTGTACATACATACTTGTGGCATGATCATGTGAAATGATCATACGACGAAAAAAGTATTTCGATGAAGTATATACACAGTGCATTCAAACAGTTCCGGGACTACCGCGCGCTAAAATCGGGAAGTGGCGCTATCTATGCCCCAACGCGCGACGTGCTTTCCCACTCAGGGCATCATCCATAGAGAATTTGTGCCTCCAGGGCAAAAAGTGGATGCGGTCTTCTACAAAAGTGTCCTGGAACGATTATTGGCACGGATACGGCGCGTGCGGCCCAACCAGTACAAATCCGGAGACTGGTTCTTGCTTCATGACAATGCGCCCGCGCACACCGCGATTTTGGTAGCGCAGTTTCTAGCCAAACGGAAGGTGACTGTCATCACCCATCCCCCCTATTCTCCGGACCTCGCCCCGGCAGACTTTTTCTTGTTTCCCAAGCTAAAGAACGCTATGAAAGGGGGCTGTTTTGACGATGTTCCAGACATTCAACGCAATGTGACGCGTATTATGAACTCCATACCAGCTGAGCAGTTTAAACGCGCCTTCCGACACCTCTACGAACGTTCAAAAATTTGTGTGGAAAGAGAAGGCCTATATGTAGAAAACTAATAAATATCTTTTGATTATCTCGTTTTTTCTCTGTTTTAAAAAATAGTCCCGGAACTTTTTGTATGTATGGAAGCATATGACGGGTTATTCGTTGATAATTTTTTAATAATTTTTTTTTTAATCCATGTTCACGTCTTTCGAATAAAGGATCAACCCAAAATCTCTTTTTTCAATGTTTTTTTTTAAATTTGTACATTCATTAAGCATATAGATGCTATTAGTCTATTTTGCCATAGTTTCGATTTATTTTGTTGTATACAGTCGCATCAACTTGACAGATTCAATCGTAATACCGTTTTTGATATGACATTTTGGACTTTACAGCACTTTACACAACACAATTAATATAATTATCATCAAAAATTTATCGCTACTAACCCATTTATATGAGCATTATTCGAGATTAGCTATATATAAAATCACGTGACTCGTTCTCGAATTCATTCAAAATTCAAGGCAGCGCTTAAGGTCATCTTGGTCAAGACTGTCTTATTCAATCAAGATCGTTTTGAGATCGTAACAATTCATAGTCACGAAATAAGACCTTCGAGAAGAAGTTTTTCTTTAAGAAATTCTTGTTTGATTTAAAGTCATCTTGACGAAAAGTCAAGGTCTTAAGGTTGAACTTATTTAATATTCAGCTGTTTCCGTAATATTTCGGTTGGATTCTCCAATAGAAACATTGCATTTGAAAAATATAAATTTACGAAATGTATTATTATATTATTTTTTATATGATTAGACTGTGATTATGGATTTTAACTTGAAGTGCGTTCCCTAGTGAAAAAATTTCGCTGAAATTATTCCATGTTTGGAACATTTTAGCAAAATTGTTGATTGAAAAATTATTGAAATTTCACTGAAAGTTAATTTTTCAGCTGACACACTGAAAAATCGCTGAAATTGAATCGAAATTTCTCTGAACTTCTGTAGAAACTTTTCGGAAACTTTTCTTAAAATTTCTCTGAAATTTTACTAAAATTTTGCTAAAAATAAAGTTTTCAACATTAAATCGCTGAAATTAAACTGAATTTTTTCTGAAATGCTGTTCCAAAACAAGATTAATTTCAATAAAATTTTTCCATCAGTGTTGAAGAACGGATTTTACAGATCTATCTTGTCCGTCTTGTCTGTATTTTTCCTGGAATACTGCAAGTGATAATTAATGTTAAGAAGATCGCGTTCACCTCCAATTTTGATAAAAATACACTGAATCAATGTGTTTTCACGTAAAAATAAATATTTGACAAGAAAAAGGTGTCGCGTTGCTCCGCGAACCGAAATATGTCATTAAAGTTGCCGACTATTTAAGTTAGGAAATTTGTCACAGCAGTGATTCATTGTTTTTAAAACACAAATTCACTGCTTTAAAAATAATATAAGAAAATAATTTGTATTTTTAAAACAGTAAATTTGTATTTTTAAAGCAGATTTGTGTTAAAGCAGATAAGCTTAAGTTATTTAAAATTAATATCTTTTTAATTTTTTTAATATAAATTAAAGTTCAAATCCAGCATTTCTTTAAAATGCTGTAACTATAAACGACTTCGCTATTGTCCAAATTCCTATAAATTTTGAAAAAAATTACAAATGTTTTATAATGTATTATTAAATTTTTGTTAATTAAAATTAATAATATTATCTAACGATTCAAATATAAGTAAATCTATCATGAATCTCTCGCGTTTCCGACTTTTTCTATATGCTTATTTTAATGTAAAACATAAAATGTCATAAAAAATCTTCTGATGCATTTATATAGGCAAAATTTACAAGAATCATATTCGTTTATGATCGATTAAATCTCAGTCAAAACATTTCCTGTATAAATTTTGGCCATAAATTTGCATTACCAACAAATTTTTGAACAGCGAGCCAAAAATCTTTATTTAATTGAATATATCATTTTTCAGTACAATCAAATAAGAATCTATAGTAGAGAAATATTTTGTCTGCCTACAAGAACTTGCATACGTGATCATATCGATACATTTAAATATGACAGATTTCCTAACCTCAATAGTCGTCAACTTTGATATGTAATATCTTGGTTCACGGGACAGAGCGACATTTCTTTATTATCAAATATTTATTTTTATGCGAAAACGCATCTATTTAATATATTTTTAAATTTGAGGTGAACGAAGTCTTCTTAACATTTTTAATTTTTGCTTAAGTCCACCTCGAACACGTCTTGGCGAAGACTGTCTTATTTATTATATATACATGTCAAATAAGATGTCTTATAATGACTATAAATTTGTAACTAGAAGGTAATCTTAAGTTTATGCTTATTTTGAACAAGATATGTTTATGAATCAAGACTGTTCAAGACGTTTTGAAATAAGATCGTCTTCGATAAGTTTTAACTTGAGATTTTACTCAAGTACCATCTTATTTTTCGATGAATCTAGAAGACATCTTAAGACTGTACTTAAGAGTATTGAATACTTACAGTCTTGAATATAAGAACGAACTATGAATATCGGTTTTAGAGTGAGTATAAAAAGAGTCGCCAATTAGTCGAAAGTCGTCATTTTGTGTTCAATATCTATGACGCAATTCCTCGTCTTATCCTCTTCTTTTTTTAACATCTTCTTTCTAACTAACAGTAAGGACATTTAATGGCGGAGCCAATCAGCATTAGGCTCATACATTGGCGCCATTCTCTTTTTACCCACTCTACTGAATATGAGCGACAAGTGACACCGCTCGCGAGCATCGTTTGTCCATGTTTAACATTTACGATAAACAAAGATGAAATGATTCCACGAGCATTGTGAACATTAAATGGAACGCAGCCTTTGTCATAGGCTGAATTCGTCTCACGCATAATGCGCATGATGCATCATTTATCCTTGTTTAATATTCGGTGAAAACAAAGATAAATGATGCGTGAAATGGAACGCATCCATAATATATTTCCTAACCTGAATAGTCGTTTAACTTAAGCTTAAAGGTGTAAGAGCTGTAAGAGGTGTAAGGCCGAGAAAAAATGTCAGGCGCTTCATCGGTGCCGGAACTTGATCCGAGGCCTCGAAGTCATTCATATTCCTAAACATCCATCTCGCGAAGCCACACAGCCCGACAGGAGGAACTGTCTTCTGACTTCCTCACATAGGGTATGATCAACGCGATGCTACAAACGTTTTGAAGCGTTTTTTAATTGATCAGTTGGTAAAATTCTTTCTTCTAATTGGTCCACTAAATGCTTCAAAGCATTTGTAGCGAGACTGACTACAGCTATAGTAATACAAAGGTACCTTTTCGTGCTGAAACGCTCACTGACGACAGCATTCCTGATTGAATCCCTTGATTGAAATTCCAAATAAAATATTACATACGTTAAGCAAAGTCAAGAAAATATTACATACATTAATTAAAACATTACGTACATTAAGCAAAATCATTAAGTAAACCAATCGCTTAGCGCGCGGACAGTGAAGAGCGGGGATAGTCTGGCAAGCGCGTAGTCCGAGCTATGGAGGCTCGCGGCGGTATGCACGGCGCGGGGCGCGTGTACACTTCGCAGTAGTAGGCCGGGCGGGCGTGCGTATTCGGCTATCTTTAAGGATTAATATCTCGTTAACTATTGGGGAAACTCACAAAATGATACAGGACTTTTCGACTCAGTTTAATCCTCTCTGCCCATGAAATATTTGGCGATTATTTCCAGACACTCTGTATATATATATATATATATATATATATATAGATGACCCAATATATATATCATATGAATGCGAGTTTATGACACTCACATCGTCCTTCTCAAGACATTTCTCTCGTAAGCTTCAAAATCATAATTTGAAGGTCTCATGATATTCTTATAAATTATTCAAATATAGGAAAGTACTTTTTGTTTGGATATCCTGCATTCATTTATGATGCATGCGTATATGTATATGTGTGTGAAGAAAGCGAATGGTAATAGAAAACTGTAATTTACAATTATTTGGGGATTTTCATACCGATTTGTACTTTTTCAAAGATATTTGCGTTTTTTTTTATTCTGAAGGATTTTTTATTTTGTATAAGAAAAACAAAATGATTTGAGAAATACGAAATGACATTCCATTGATAACTCCAGTATCTCCTTAATATCTCGGTTCGCAGAGCAGAGTATTATTTGTTTCTGCCAGATTCTTCCGTTTTATGCAAAAATGTGTCGAATAAGCCTAATTTTATTGATTTTGGAGCTAAATTATACAATTACCGCAATCTTTAACCTATTTACAGTTGATCACGGTAAAACCGATTTCCCAAAAAAAATGGGAAATTACCGACGAAGGAAAATACGTAATAGAACATGGCAGTCACGAAGCGATCGTTTACAATGCTATCCCTGATGAAGGGATATCTCAGGCCAAACTTATCAAATCTAGCCCTTATGCTAAAGTAGGTTTTTCCAAGGCGATGGTTCTAGGATGGATCGAGCTTGATAAAAGTGGAAACATTCCTACTGTACGAAAGAAAGCATCGTCCATTATAGATATCATTCAGATACATTTGAAGAACCTCACAAATGTCCCGGAAAATGTTAAAGCAGAATATAAGAAGAGAAAGTTATTGCAGGAGGTGTAAGCAAAATAAAACAAGTAAAGGATAAAATAAAATTATTATACATAACATTTTATTTTTAAAATTTTTCTTTTCATAATGGCAGGATGATAAAAATTATGCATCTTGAAAAGGGGCCAAATTTTTCTACGAAAATAGAAAAGCTAGAAACAGACTTGACGTCAGATTTATTGGTAAATGGTGTTTGGAAAGATAAAAAATTTAAACCATACAATTTTGACGCTCTAGGTGCGTCACTTCAAATAGGACATTTACATCCATTGTTAAAAGTTCGTCATGAATTCAGGAAAATCTTCTTGGAAATGGGGTAAACAACATCAATTTTTCTTTACAAGATTTTTACTATTTTTAAAATCTCGAAAATTTTATATATTTTATATATTTTAATGTTTTATATATTTTATATATTTTAATATTGATCTTTTATTTATCACAATAATTGTTCTATTTTAGATTTACTGAAATGCCATCAAATAATTACATAGAAAGTTCTTTTTGGAATTTTGACGCTCTTTTCCAGCCGCAGCAACATCCTGCTCGTGATGCTCACGATACTTTTTTCATCTCTGGTACCTTATTTTACATTAATCTATGAATGCTTAAAAGACATTGACAAAAAAATTAGTTTTATCTTTTAGAACCTTGTCTTAGCACAAAGTTCCCTATGGAATATTTGGAAAGAGTAAGGACTGTTCACAGTAAAGGAGCATATGGATCTCAAGGTTATAGATATGATTGGAAGTTGGAAGAGGCACAAAAAAATTTGCTGCGCACTCATACAACATCCAATAGTGCACGAATGTTATATAAACTTATGGAGAAAGTAAGTAATCGACGGAGAAGTAGATATATATATATATATATATATATAAGTTACTTTTTTAAGGATGAGACAAAATTTAAAAAATATTTTGCAGGGAAATTTTAAGCCGATCAAGTACTTCAGTATTGATAGAGTATTTCGCAATGAAACTTTAGATGCGACACATCTTGCTGAATTTCATCAAGTTGAAGGTGTCGTTGCCGATTACAACCTTACATTGGGTAATCTTATTGGCACTTTATATGAATTCTTTAGTAAACTTGGTATTACTCAACTTCAATTCAAACCTGCGTATAATCCGTACACTGAGCCGAGTATGGAAATATTCTGTTTTCATAATGGATTAGAGAAATGGATAGAGATTGGTAATAGCGGTATGTTTAGACCTGAAATGTTATTGCCAATGAATCTACCTCCTGATGTAAATGTCATTGCGTGGGGTTTGTCATTAGAAAGGTATGTGTGAATATGATTTAACGATTCATAATTCAATATAAAAATGTAATGTACTTAATTTTTTATTTTAGGCCAACAATGATTAAATATGGTTTAAACAATATACGCGATCTTGTTGGACCGAAAGTGGATATGGAAATGGTTCATAACAATCCATTATGTCGATTAGAGAAGTAAATACATTTTAAGCAAGTAGTACTACTATGGAGATTCTAACTCATGGGGCGCGGGAAGGTCCCAGCGCCACCGCTGTCGTCGCCACCACCGCCGCCGCCGCCGCCTTCTGTAAGATGAAAAAAAATATAAATAAAAAATATATAACAATTTATAAAAATAATAATGTATAATAACATAAAATATATAAATATATAAATATAAATATATAAGCATTTCTTTAAATTTTATCGATAAAATTTTATCAAATTTACAATTTCAGTCTTCCGATTTCGGATCGGTTCTTACGGTCGGAGGCCGAAGAGTTCCGCCAGGAAGAAATCACCTTCCTCCCACATATCAATACTCTCTTTTCGATCCCAACGACTTTCTGCGCATATTATCTGCGCATTAAAGATGTTCATGAACCCTTTTATCTTTACATAGTTATGATGTGTTTCCTGATAAAAAGTATCGTACAAAGTGAATTACAACAAGATAATTAGAAAATATTCTATCTACAATTTATAATTTATAAGCTATAATTTATAATTTATAATTTATACTGAACTTACCAGGGGAATTACTAGAATCTCCACCTCATTCCGTAACTGGAGCCGTACGACTTTCAGGTCTTGTCTCTCGACGATGATGTACTGGAAAAATAAAAAATAAAAAAAACATTAGAAAAATAAATTCGCTAAAAAAAATCTAGTATAAAAAAGCAAAAAACTACTTATTCCCTCAACGGGATACTCATAGCGTATTTCAAACAGATCTCTCAGGTTGCTCATAGTTGTTATTTTCGGCAAAAGTGTTCGATAAAAGTTTTTTTAAAAAATCACACTATCACTTTCACTTTCACTTAATCACATAAACGTACAAAAGTATTCTACCATCTAAATGATATAATATACTTGCACGTTTATAAGAATTACTCACGGTGCAAATCTTCACTATAATTCGAAAAATATAATTCGAAACGACATGAACTTCGCGCAGATGAAATTCAGCTAAGATTGACGCTGAGAAGCATCCTTTGTCATAGCGAGGCTATCTAGGATACATTTGCGCTGCATATGAAACACTTAAGATCATAAATGTTTGCAGACTATAGAATTATAGAACTCTAGATGTCACAAAAAATGCGAAGGTAATAAGGGCTCGCATGTTAAAGAAATATAGAGCGCGCGACGATGTCGGAGCGCTTAACGTGACATCGAAGAAAGGACGGAAGAAATGAATCAATAGAGTATAAGTTTCTCTTTTTTATGATGCAGTTTTTTCAATATGGTTTTTTACTAGCGCGTCGAGGCAAAGGATGGGGAGTAAAAGAAAATACATATGTAGTAATGCGAACGAAAATTTTTTTATTCACATCTTATGACACTGGTTTTTTGTACGTATTAAAAACTAAAGTCAATAGTTCGCAATCGACGAGCTGATTGCCATTGAAAATGTCGCTATCGCGTATAGCGTTCTCGGACACGATGAGGAGAATCGCGTATCGACGAGTCGGGCTAATCGTTCAAACGTTACATCGATACACCCGTCAAAGTCAAACATACAGCGTAGCGTCGTTTCAGTCATCGTTAGTGGTCCAACGCTTATAAAATTGTCTTTGTATTCGTTTCAAAACATCTTGTAAATATTCCATCGCTACTCGTAGAGGCTCTTCTACGTTTCAAAAGACAGTGATAACCATGTCCGCGATGATCTCCCAGGATGATCACCACGTAACTTGATGGACCAACATTGATTCCAATTTTCAAAAATTTGTATTCGTCAGATCGTAATGTCTGCTCAGTAAAGATGCTTCGTACATACATAATGTTAAAAAATGTTTCTTTTGTATATAGAACGTTGAAACTTACATGTTATATTCCTTCTTCAGGTCGTACGATGCGCTGCTCTCTTTGGCGAAGTACATTTTTTCAATCATTCGTACAATCAGGTATCGCAAGACTGATTGCATCCGCGTAAATTGTGACGTATATGATAATATTTCTGGAATCGAAGAGGGGAGGCCCTCCCCCTCTTTCCAAGAACTTCGAACATGTCGCGACACGTTTTATCACGTCTTTCTGCGTATTTTCTTTATCACGAGTTTATACATACGTTTATACGTACGTTCATGCATACGTTCATACATGTATTATAAAGGAAGAGAAAAGAAATACATAATAAATACGTTAATGTATTTTTATTTAAAAAATTCTTTTGCAACCACCAGTTGTATACTTTCAATATATTTTGTAACGCGCAGTTCTTAACATGTTGTCCGCATCGCATAATATTAGTTACATCCAAAGTAAGTAAAGACTCCATGTCTTCGTAAACTGTATCCAAGGTCTCGATGTACATGCGTTCTCGCTCGTCCAGAAGCAAGTTCCACAGCCACGTTCGTTTCTCGCGTCTTTTAATGTACATGATAGCATCATCTGCAAATACAGCAGCCGTGATCACGTTTTGCCTCTTTGGATCATCCCATCCTCCTATCGCAATTCATGGTGATAAGCAATCAACAAAAGGAAGCGCAAAACCTATTGGATCTTGTTAAAAACTTCCATGGCACGGGACTCGTAAAAATGTAATGCTTAAGAACGGTACCCTGTTTCAGCATCGCCACTTCCTTCATGATAAATTGCTTGTTAACGATGAATCCTTGCAGATCCACGAATGTTGACACGGGCATGTTGAGAAGACTGCGGTCAATTGCGATGTATCGTAGATTTTATATTGTGCCGAAGGTGCATTTAGGTGATTTTGCGCACAACGTTGGTCAATGGATTATATTGGACTACGCGTGTATGATGAGACAATAGGCTGTTGTACTTGCGGGCACGTTTTCCTTACATTCAAAGATTAATCGCACGTCCACAGTGCCACTCTTGACCTATTCGTTCTGTCGAGAGCAATCGATGATCACGAACGAGCCATTACGTTAAAAAGTTATAAAGGTGAGAGCTCGAGATATACTCGTATCCCTTGCAGAAACGCATACAAGTCGTACAGAATCGCACATCAGTTTTTATCAAAATCCAGATTCAAGTCTCATCGTACGGATAACATTCCGAATTCAGCTAGAGTTTCTCATTGATTAATTTGCAATTGTCGACTTATATCCTCGGATATAACATTTTTTCGACCTGTTTGTATAGCAAAAATGACGTAGTGCGGCTTCTCGAGCTGAATAGCCGTCTTGATAGCCCACGAATGCTTGGTTGTGTGCAAGAGTGGAAACTCATACAGATCCCATGAGCGAAAAGTCGTGCTCAGATATCGTCCGCTCTCCAAAGCGCGCAGCATCGACAGCTTATTTATCTCGCTCAATAACACGTGCGGCATTCGCTACTGTACTTTGAATAATTCGAGCGTTGGTTCTGTCGCCGTCAGACAATTATTATTGTCGTTGCGCATTTGTATTAAAATCAACTCGTGATGAGCGTTGATCACTACGCGTTTGTAATCTTCGCAAAATCCCAGCAATACGTAGAGCGGTACACAGAAATTAAAGTATTCGTCCGCAGTAATCTGCCCAGCCGGCATTCCGCAGAATCACGCTTTTGTCGGATGACACTGTTACATTGTTTTTAAGTGTGTTAGTTATGCCCATGTTTCTGTTATGGTCAATCTCCATACCAAATTCATATCGAATCTCATCGAATATGAACGCGACACAATTATTTTTCAATGCCACGTTAGCACCTTGGATCACTTTGTTCTTCATCAGTTTTCCCTCGACGTGTCGAAAGTTTTCGTACAGCAGTGTGTACAGATCCTGTTGCTGTATGGATATTCTTATCTCGTCGCTGTACTCAAACGTTGTGTTGGCGAACGAGTTGTACATGTGAGTCTCAATCTTGATGATATCATCGAAGATCGGCTCGTCTTTAATGTTGGATATCAGTCATCTCAAATGTTGCGCACCGCGAATCCCAAAGACTTCAAAAATGTAACGTTCAACGCGTTGAGCTTCTTTCTGAGCTACAGCTGTATGAACGTGTGTTATTTAGCTGTGACGTAAAGAATGCGTTATCTCTCTGCGTGTGCTCTGTTCCGTTCAGCACGAGCATCTCCCGCTCTCGTTATCACTGTCGCCATCGTACGTGCAATCTAACGGTGATCTCTTCTCCTTGAAAATCGAGCAATCATCCGTTCTGGTCGACGATGCGTATCGTTAGATCCGTAGTGCTCCGTGCGATGTGATCCGCAGGTAAATGATCTGTGCCGATCTCTCCGACATTTTATATCCTGGCGGCACGCTCGGCGAAAATTCGTGTATCGTATGCGCGCTTTTGCCGTTGCTGTACGCGCCCGCGGTCACATTACACTCTACGCGGATAACGTTTACGTTTATTATGTTGATCGACATGTCCGATTCGCGGCCGCAGTATACGCTTCGACGAAATCCCAGCAACGATCCAATGCTGTTAGGCTTGCCAAAGTTTATTTTCTATATACATCTAATCTCACATCTCATCGTATTGTACTTTGCATGGAGTGTGATCGGCTCTTCTCCACCCTCACCATTATTGTCATCGGTATTATTGTTGTTGTTATTGTCACGCACTACGTCAATGGTTTCAAGTTGTCTCGGTGCGAACGTTTCCATAAAATCGCACGTTTCAAAAATTCATTTATGTCTCGCACTTCATACGAACCCTTGGAAATTATAATTTCCGCTTCATCTTTGACGAAATAAAATTTATTGTTCGATTCATTCACGTTCGGTATCGTATGATAAGTTTCAAAAATCGCCAGACCGAGCTTGTAATCGTCGTCACTCAAATCTATGGCGAAAAGTAGTTCGCCGCGAAGACGATGCTCTTCCTGCCCAGCGTAAACGTCAACGACATGACGGAAAAGCGTTCAACTAATACTAAGATTTCACAGCGCCTGGTCGAGCTTTTTAAATTCATACGCATCTACCGTTTGTAGAAACCGCAGACACATCTGTCCGCAGAAGCTCTGATCGTATGTCTGATAGGACGTGCGATTGTACTCTATCGTCGTAACACCGTTTTCGAAATATCGCCCCATTTCCTTGGGCAGTCGAAGATTACCGAAATTATCAAAGTACACGACACGATTGTTCCTCTTTGCACATGCCAGCTACTGAGCTACCAGGCTCTGTCGCATCGTTCAGATTCACGATACTGCTTTCGTTTCTGTGCTCGATAACGTGTTACGCATGAAAACGCCTTTAAAGTATGGTACATGCATACGTCTCGCGAACTCGTTCAATTGCACATTGATAGTTACGGCATTTTTATCGTCTCTTTGGCGTTTTTTTTTCTTTGCAGCTACGCCCTGTCCGCGTACGGGTCGAGATACAGTCTGCGTTCATATTTGTACAGAGCGAGATACGGTCCGCGGCCTTGTGTTATTGAGCGAGATAAATAAGCTGTCGATGCTGGGCGCTTTGGAGAGCGGATGATATCTGAGCACGGCTTTTCGCTCGTGGAATCTGTACGAGTTTCTTGCAGAGCACAACCAAGCATTCGTGAGCTATCAAGACGGCTATTCAGCTCGAGAAGCCGCATTCATTTTTGCTATGCAAACAGGTCGAAAAAATGTCATGTCCGAGGATATAAGTCGATTCGACGACTGCAAATTAATCAATGCGAAACTCTATCTGAATTCAGAATGTTATTCGTACGATGAGACTTGAATCTGAATTTTGATAAAAACATATGTGTGATTCTTATATGCGCATACTTGTATGCGCGTTTCTGCAAGGAATACGAATATCTCGAGCTGAATCTCATCTTTACAACTTTTTTACGTAATGGCTCGTTCGTGATCATCGATTGTTCTCGACAGAACGAATCGGTCAAGAGTGGCACTGTGGACGTGCAATTAGACTTTGAATGTAAGGAAAACGTGTCCGCAAGTACAACAGCCTATTGTCTCATCATACACGATCGCGTGGTCCAGTATAATCCATTGACCAACGTTGTGCTCAAAATCACCTAAGTGCATGTTCAACACAATATAAAATCTACGATACGTCGCAATTGATCGCAGTCTTTTTGACAACATTCCCGTGCCAACGTTCGTGGATCTGCAAGGATTCATCGTTAAGAAGCAATTTATCGTGAAGGAAGTGGTGATGCTGAAACACGAGACCGTTCTCAAGCATTACATTTTTACGAGTCCCGTGCCATGGGAGTTTTTGACAAGATCCGACAGGTCTTGCGTTTCCTTTTATTGATTGCTTATCACCATGGATTACGATAGGAGGATGGGACGGTACAAAGAGGCGAAACGCCGATCACGGCGGCTGTATTTGCAGATGATGCTATCGTGTACGTTAAGAGACGCGAGAAATGAACGTGGCTGTGGAACTTGCTTCTGGATGATGAGCGAGAACGCATGTACATCGAGACCTTGGATGCAGTTTACGAAGACATGGAGTCTTTAACTATGGAATGTAGCTAATACTATGCGATGCGGATGTTAAGAACTGCGTGTTACAAAATTGAAAGTATACAACTGGTGATTGCAAAAGAATTTTTTAAATAAAAATACGTTAACGTATTTATTATGTATTTTTTTTGTAATACATGCCTTCCTTTGTAATACATGCATGAACGTACATATAAACGTATGTACATGTAAACGTACGTATCAACGTATGTATGAACGTATGTACAAATGTATGTATGAACATACGTATAAACGTATATATAAACTCTGTGATAAAGAAAATACGCAGAAAGACATGATAAAACGTGTCACAACACATTCGAAATTCTTGGAAAGAGGGGAAGGGCCTGCCTGTAGCTTATAAGTTATAAATTATAGATAGAGTATTTTCTAATTATCTTGTTATAATTCACTTTGTACAATACTTTTTTTCAGGAAACACATAGTCACAAAAACTATGTCAGGGTAAGAGGATTCATGAATATCTTTAATCGCAGATAATACGTGCAGAAAACTGTTGAGACTGGGAGATGAGTATTGATATGTGGAAGGAAGATGATTTCTTCCTTTCGGCGGAACTTTCGGCCTTCGATCGTACGAACCTGATCCGGAACCGAAAGACTGAAATTGTAAATTTGATAAAATTTGAAAGAATATTTATATATTTATATATTTTACGTTATATATTGTTCAAAACGTATGAAAAGAAGAGCATAAAAATGATGTATTATGATGTATTTTTATATATTATTATTAAGAGTATAAAAATGATGTATTTATGATATATTTTTATATATTATTATTTTTATATATTGTTATATATTTTTATTTATATTTTTTTTCATCTTATAGAAAGTGGCGGCGGCGGGGGGGGCGACAGCGGGGGGGGCCCATGCCTTCCCCTCTCCCGTGCTTACGGGTACGCCCTGCGCCACCCCTCTAATTCCATGGGTTAGAATCCCCATAGTATCACTACTTAAGCATTATTAAGATATTTATATGTTAAACTATCTTTTTGGAAGTAAAATTAGGTAAAGAAAATGTTTATAAACTAAATTATAAAACATAAAATTTAACAATTCTAGTTGAATGATATTATATCAATTATATGTATGTTAATATTGTAGTTAAATCTGAAAATTTTTTCTAGCATCCGATTAATTCAGATTATTATTTCTGTTTACAGAACTAGCCGAATGATACGTTCACAATGGAGAACGCAGCAAGAAGAAAAGCTGGTAAAAACACAGTCAAATCAAGAACCAAAGATCAAGCAGGTGGCGGAAAAGCTGTCAAAAAAGCCCAAGTTCTTTAAACAGGAACTTGTTATTTTTTGCGATCCAAAATATCCAATTTACTTTATTGAACCATTTTTGCAATTTATATCACCGTTCTTTCATATTTCTTTATCAACATACGTTCACTCTACAGTGGCAAACTTACCTGATGAGCTTGCTAGCTTTGGTTTGCTTCATTTCAGCAAAAATGCAAATGTGGATTTGTCTTTAACTATAATTTGGAAAACTATTGGACTTGATCCCATTATGGTGTTGCCAGGAATGCATAAAATTTTGGGGATAGTAAATATAGCACGGTATTTAAATCGTTTAATTGAACAGGTCGACACAAATATATTAAAATATGAAACAAATGGCTTACTTTATGCAAGTAAGATAGATTTTTATTTAGATAAAATACATTGTGTTTTACATGACACGGATATGAATAGATCATTGAAACTGTGTAAAAAATCACATTATATAATGGGAAAAGATATTTCGATAATCGATTTTATTCTTGAGTATATTGATAGATATGGGATTAAAAAAGAAAGTTAATTTATTAAATCTTATTTATTTTGTGAATAAAAATAAAGTA
The DNA here is from genome assembly GCF_000204515.1 of Acromyrmex echinatior. The sequence goes on from NW_011627226.1 coordinate 61,451, forward strand.
CGACAAAGCTGAAAAAGAAACATTTGATGTACATATATGTCTTATTGAAATGAAATAAAATAGTAATATTTTTTTAATAAGGCTCTAAAAATAAATGTGATACACGCGAAGTACTTATATGTACCTTCGCGGATGTTGATGCGTAAATTATATTCGCGAAATATACAATTCACAATGTTTCATTGTAGTTTATACTTTACTTCCATACTAAAAAGAATTTAAATCCAGAATCGATTATAAAAAAATATTTGATTTCGTCCTGTTTTACCATGATTACATTTTAGGAGAAATCTCCGAATTGGCTTCATGGATTGCAAAATTTTTTTATAAAATTAAAGAACACAAAAAAAATCCCGTAAACACGATTTCACGAGAAAATTGAAAAAAAATTTTAAATTTAACTTTGTAGCACGTACAACTGTGTACAACTGTCTGAAGTTAACACATTGGTTTGATATAAAAGTTTTACAGCTTGTAGATTAAAAATAAGCGTAAAGGGATTTAGAATTTGAACGAACAATACTGTAGGATCCCTGGTAACCTTAACTGGTGTGGGTATTGAGGCGTAGGTTGGAACGTAACTCTTTTGCACCTTTTAACTCAAAAAAAAGAATATCCTCGCCTCCGTCCGTTTCCTCTCAGCTCCTTTGTGGAAATAAGTGACTCAATTGACGAGTCAAATTCTCAAGACAAGCCCACGCTTGTCATGTGACATGATATTAACAAAGTTGAATAAATTGGATATCGATATTCAAAATCATGTATTAATTTCTCGTATACATATATCATGCTTTCAAAAGTCTATTAAAAAATCAAATGTTCGTTATTACGTACGATAAACGCAAATCAATATATTACATGTATCTATAGAAAAATCAGGTGTAATGATTGACACTTTTCTTGTAACTAATAATGATGAATTTTATTACTCGAACTCGAATGAATATGACCGTACAGGATGAGCGCCATAATCTATCTGGCTTCTCATTTTTCTCTAACGCTGCTTGTAGGCAATTCGCAACTTACAAAATCTCTAGGCTTTTTACACTCGCTGCGCTAGTGAGGTATTGAGAATGTAGTTCCCTACATACTCCCCCCGCCCCCCGAGTGACAACGAATCTAAACACTATGTTTATTTACTAGATTAACAAAATACTGCTTTAGTGACAGGTACATTTATAATGCCGGCACTTAAGTCTACCATATAAAACGTATCATATAAAACATATTATATAAAACATATCATTGCGTGTCTTTGATGTTTGTCTTAAGCTAATTACATTTTGTTGGAGGATTTATTATAATTATATGGCGAAGGTAACTTTTTTTCTTCGGGCGCGCATACGTTCTTAAAGCTGGCTGCTCGTTGCTGAACGAATTGGTTGTTTGCCCTGCTTCTGGGGTTGCAATACATAAGTCGCTACTACATCGCGTATGCCATATGCTGGTTTTAAATTTTCGACCGACACACTGTGCTGTTTACCATTAACAATGTCGAATACTCGATCCGACATACGATTTACGATTTTGTGAGGGCCGGTGTAGGGACGCTTTAACGCTCTCTTGATACCGCTCACCCGTTGAAACACATGGGAACATGAGTATAAATCTTTGAATACAAATGCGCGTTTCTTATGCTTATGCTCTACCGAGATTGGCTTTGCGCATATGCTCGTGGAATTCTTCGATGAACATTTTAGGATTAGGAGTGAAGTCGTCCGGCAGTACAAATTCTCCGGGGACGCGCAGCGTCGTTTCGTAAACGAATTTCGCAACCGATGCGCCGGTGTCGAGGCGGACATGAATACGCAGACCTAATAGTACGGTCGAAAGTACTCGTGACCAACCTTCATTAGCATGACACATTATTGCAGCTTTTAAGCTTCTATGCCACCGCTCGATCATACCGTTCGAAGCGGGGTGATACGCTGAATCCGTTGACAACTGATCACCTGAAGAAGTGCAGTGAAAAGTTGTGCTTCGAACTGGCTACCTTGATCCGTAGTTAACGTTTTGAGTGCTCCAAAGTTTGCTACCCAGTTGTCGTAAAACGCGCGTGCCACTGTAATAGCTTCGGTGTCTTTGAGAGGTATTGCTACTGGCCAAAATCGCGAAAATCTATCAATAATTGTCACACAATATTTGTATCCGTCCGACTTAGGCAAGGGACCTATTAAATCCATGTGAACATGCTCGAAACGCCCGTCGGGTGCGACAAATTTTTCAGGATTTAGTTGAATGTGTCGGGTTATTTTGGACTGTTGACAATCTAGACAATTTTTGCACCACTTCGCAATGTCGCGATGCATGTTAGGCCACACATACCGTTGACGGATTAACCGATCAGTGACTTTAGGGCCCGGATGAGCCGCGTCATGGAACATGTGAAAGACGCGATCTCGTAAAGATGCCGGTATATAGGGGCGGATTGCCTCGCCGATCATTTCACAATAAAGTGTAGTATGCGTCGGTCCCCATTGAATTCGCTTCATAGTAAACGGAAATTCAGGAGATTCGCGGATGGACCGTAGTTCCTCGTTTTGTTCTTGTTGTTGTGCGAGCTCATTTAGTTTAATCTCGGCAGGGAAACTGATGGACTCGAACA
>NW_011627226.1:67823-90504 GCF_000204515.1 Acromyrmex echinatior
TAGGAGTGAAGTCGTCCGGCAGTACAAATTCTCCGGGGACGCGCAGCGTCGTTTCGTAAACGAATTTCGCAACCGATGCGCCGGTGTCGAGGCGGACATGAATACGCAGACCTAATAGTACGGTCGAAAGTACTCGTGACCAACCTTCATTAGCATGACACATTATTGCAGCTTTTAAGCTTCTATGCCACCGCTCGATCATACCGTTCGAAGCGGGGTGATACGCTGAATCCGTTGACAACTGATCACCTGAAGAAGTGCAGTGAAAAGTTGTGCTTCGAACTGGCTACCTTGATCCGTAGTTAACGTTTTGAGTGCTCCAAAGTTTGCTACCCAGTTGTCGTAAAACGCGCGTGCCACTGTAATAGCTTCGGTGTCTTTGAGAGGTATTGCTACTGGCCAAAATCGCGAAAATCTATCAATAATTGTCACACAATATTTGTATCCGTCCGACTTAGGCAAGGGACCTATTAAATCCATGTGAACATGCTCGAAACGCCCGTCGGGTGCGACAAATTTTTCAGGATTTAGTTGAATGTGTCGGGTTATTTTGGACTGTTGACAATCTAGACAATTTTTGCACCACTTCGCAATGTCGCGATGCATGTTAGGCCACACATACCGTTGACGGATTAACCGATCAGTGACTTTAGGGCCCGGATGAGCCGCGTCATGGAACATGTGAAAGACGCGATCTCGTAAAGATGCCGGTATATAGGGGCGGATTGCCTCGCCGATCATTTCACAATAAAGTGTAGTATGCGTCGGTCCCCATTGAATTCGCTTCATAGTAAACGGAAATTCAGGAGATTCGCGGATGGACCGTAGTTCCTCGTTTTGTTCTTGTTGTTGTGCGAGCTCATTTAGTTTAATCTCGGCAGGTAAACGGATGGCTTCAATGCGGGAAAGGGAATCCACCACGATATTATCATTGCCTGATGGGGATTCGATACGGGGCGAACTGCGACATGGAGTTGTCTCTGTTGCCGGGGTGATGCCTTTTCGGAATGTTGCATGAACGCGTAGATGAAAGGCTTGTCGGTCGCAATCTTGAAATTCCGTGCTTCGAGGAAATAACGAAAGTATTTAACTACTTCGGCAATCGTCGTAAGCTCCCGATCGTACGTGCTGTAGTTCTGTTGAGCCTAACTTAATTTACGCGAAAAGAACGCGAGCGGTTTTCACGAGTCGTCCAAGCGTTGTTCGAGGACGGCCCCGATCGATGGCGAAATCTGACGCGTCACAAACGAGGCGGCATCTCGGCTGCATCGGAGGGGTGAGAGAGTATAGTCGCGTTGGCTAGGCTCTCCTTGCACTTATTAAACGCTTCCTCAGCCGCCGGCGTCCATATGATTGGCCGTTTGTCATTTTTGCGTGAGTACTCATTTAGTGATGCCTGAACGGTAGCTGCATTATGTAGTAGTTTACGATAAAAGTTGACAAGCCCAAGAAAACGACGCAATTCAACTATAGTGTTAGGCTTTGGAAACTCGCGAATGACCTGAACCTTATCGAGTGTTGGTTTACAACCTTCGCTGTTAATCATAAAGCCGAAGAATTCTAATTCTTGCTTGCCGAACTCGCATTTCTCTACATTGAGTCGTAAACAAAACTTTTTTAATCGCTGTAACACTATGCGTAGGTGAGCTTTGTGCTCTTCAAGAGACGTCGATGCTATGAGAATGTCGTCGATGAATGCAAACACAAATTCCAGGTCACTTAATGTGCGGAAGATTTGATGCTGGAATGTTTGACTCGCGTTTCTAAGACCGTATGTCATAAATTTATATTCGAATAGCTCGAAGGGCATAACGAGCTGTTTTCGGAATATCTTCCTGCCACTGGAATTTGGTTGTATGCCTGATGCAGATCTAGCTTAGAGAAAATGACTCACACAGGTTGGAGGAGCAGTCGTGCAAATGTGGTACGGAAAATTTATTTGGCACGGTGATCGCGTTAAGACGGTAATCGCCACAGATCCTCCATGATCTGTCTTTTTTCTGTACCATGTGAATGGGACTTGTCCATGGACTACTGGACGGTTGGCATATACCGGCTTCGACTAGCCGTTGAAATTCAGCCTTTGCTGCTTTTAATTTTACCGGACTTAACCGCCTGGGGCGCTCGGCGCAACCGGCGGGCCCGTGGTAATGATATGATGACGAACATCGCTGTGCAATTCGGAGTTACCTGTTCTAAACCGGTGACCTCCGGAAATTTAGATAAGATGCTCGCGAATTTCGTACTGGGATTGACCGTGCTGATGGTAAGTTGTGGTACCGATTTGACAATACCCGACACGTATACATTGTTTTGTGAATCGATGAGTCTGCGACCTTTAAGATCCGGAAGGAGACCGTAATGTGCAATCAGGTCGGCCCCAATAATCGGGTACGGAATTGATGCTACGCAGAAATTTCCATGTGAGCGGGCGTATCTCTAAATGTAGCGTTCGGAATGACTCCCCATACGTGTCTATACGCGTATTGTTTACCGCGTAAAGCTTGAAATTGGTCGGAATTTTGTTCTTCGCGTATCTGCTGGGAAGCAGCGAAATTTCCGCCCCCGTATCCATAAGGAATAGCTCTCCGGTGACTCGATCGCGGATGTGGAGACGGACAGAAGAATCAACGCCCGCCATACCTGTCTCCTCGGTGGCAGACGACTCTATTCCCCCGCCTTCCCGTCCGTTAAAGGCTTGGACTTTAGCCAATCACACGGGGATTTGTCGGTTCCCTTACAAACTCGCGCCTGGGCCCCGAAAGTATGATGCGGCCAGCAGACACGAGAGCTTCTGTTTTTGGAACGCTTACGATTTTTGTTTGTCTCGTCTCTCGCCTGAGATCTGCCGGACCGCTCGACCTTAGCCGCGAGGGCGGCCATCTCGGCGGTCAGACGGTCCATCTCAGCTTTTTATTCGGGCGGCTTCGATTCTGACAACAATGTGACGGCACACTGCGCAGAGCCACGGTCTCACCTATTTTGTCTGCCATTTTGGCTAGCTTGTCCAAATCCATGCATTCGGAAGTCGCAAGAATGCTTCTAATGTGCAGCGATAAGTGTTCAAAAAATACGGTTTTTAAAACGGCGTCGTCACATCGCTTGTCAGTATTCAAATTGCGGAGTCGATTGAGGATCTGCGACGGTTTCCCTGACGTAAGCACTTAGCCTTTTATTAGTTGACGCAGTTGACTTTCTGCTGACGCTGAAAAATTTTCAATAATACACTGTTTTAATTTGATGTATGGTTCGTTCTCATTGGGCTCTGCGATGAGATCTTTGCAGCACGCGATGGCTTCGGCGTCCAAAGACATAATCACGTGATGCGCCTTAGTCTCCTGATCTATGATTCGTGCGGCCTTGAACGTGGCCTCGACTTGAATGAACCATATCACCGGATCTTTGATTAAGAACGGTGGAATTTTCGGAACCCTATATGAATCCATGCGCGCGATATTGCTCTGCTGAGGCGCCGCTTGCAGCTGCGCCACCAGCTCCACCAATTCCTCGTAGGTAGGAGGAGGCATGACTGTACATGTATCGTATCAAAGCTCGCGAACAATCAGTATTTCCTAACGGCCTTAAATAATTAATGTTCATGGTTGACCTCGCGAAGAAAACGCGGAGGATCTACTTTCCTGTTCTGCCAGATTACGCGCGCTAAAAACTAACGCACTGCGCTCGCAACTTGCCTGACTACAATGGTGGCGACGACGCGCTTCGCTGGACACAATGGCGGCGATGTCCTTCACAGGTCACAATGGTGGCGATGTCGTCCTTCATAGGTCATAATGGCGATGTCGGCGATGTGCACTGCTGCTCGGTTCGAAACCCAGTTTCGATGTCGTTTGAACGACGGTTGTCGGTCAATCACGTCTTCCTCTCGATCACGTCTTCCTCTCGATCACGTCGAGGTCACCAATGTGGGAATAAGTGACTCAACTGACGAGTCAAATTCTCAAGACAAGCCCACGCTTGTCATATGACATGATATAATATAAGGTGTAAAGATCGACGCTTTTCTTGTAACTAATAGTGATGAATTAAGTAATGAAGATTTTACTCGAATTCGAATGAATATGACCGTACAGGATGAGCGCCATAATCTATCTGGCTTCTTATTTTTCTCTGACGCTGCTTGTAGGCAACTCGCAACCTACAAAATCCCTAGGCTTTCTACACTCGCTGCGCTAGTGAGGTATTGAGAACGTAGTTCCTACACCTTGCCCAGACTGTGCTTCCTCTCATGGGGTCGCCGCCTTAACTCTAGCGTTCGCACCGCTCGAAAGGGGAGAGAATAGCTCTAGAGAGCGCGCATAATTCACATGCAGTTGTAGAGATATAAGATCCCCAACTCGGCCTGAAAAGGACTGTCCCAGATGACTACAGCACAGAAGACCATGGCTTCATGTATTCAGCGCATGAACTTGTTTTCTTAGAGCCCTCGCCAGGTATCTCGGGCTCAACATCGTAAGAATTGTTCGATTTAACTCGCACAACTTTATAGGGGCCATGGTACTTGGCGCAAAGTTTTTTGTCAGATCCTACTTGCACTCTCTTAATCGCAACTAAGTCGTTAATTTTATATTTAGTTGACTCGCGTCTTCTCAAATTATATGTTTTACGATTCTCGTTCTGAACTTTACGGATTTGCTCTTTAGCCTGTTTTCGTAATTGATCACGATCCTGCTCGAACTGTAATAGGAATTCTTCTTCTACTGCACCTTTAACAGTCGTTTTTTTGTTTCATTTTAACTCCAGTCAACAGTTCGAACGGGGTCATGTTTATACTTCTATGAAAAGTGGAATTTACAGTCTGTTGAACTATAGGTACATATTTATACCATTTCGTAGGATCATTCATCGCAAATTTAGTTAAAATAGGGATAATCATTCGATTAAGCCTTTCTACTTGTCCATTTGCTCGCGATATATCAATTGTGACCATGGAATGTTTGTTACTTTCTTCTTCGCAATAATTTTGAAATTCTAGGGAAGAGAACGCGGTGCCTCTGTCGGTTATGATGTCAGCTGGATTTCCAAATATTTGGCTTTGCAGTTTTGCAATCACCTCCTTAGACGCGTGAATTTGGTAGGGTACAACCAGCAAAACTTAGTAAAGCTATCTATTACAGCTAATATGGTGTAGAGGCAAATCACCTTAGTTAATGGGTTGAGGAAACCCTCTTGTTTACTTGCCTTCTTATTCCCCAAAATGCACAGGACACAATTCGCTATTACATTTTCAGTTTTCTTGGCTAACATCGGAATAGAGTATTCTTGCTTAACAGGTTCTTCAGTATGTTTTACAAAAAAGTGACCTCGATCATGAGCTATCAGAATGATTTTGCTCTGCATGTCCTGTGGTATGACAAGCAGTTCACGACTGTCTTTGAATTTATTATACTACATCGTTACGCATCGTAATCGTCGTATGGTTTCTCTTTTAAAACCTCTAAGATGGCCCGTAGCTCCGGATCGCTTTTCTGCGCCTTCATGATCTTTAATATAATATTATCTTCTCTACTAATTGCCATAACCGGGTAACGGCTAAGTGCATCTACGTATTTCATCCTAAGACTAGCTCTATGTTCAACGATTAATTCCTCGACCATCAAGGCCTATTTCGCAATCTTAGCGGATAACTTGACTTTACTTAGAGTTCGTTTGAAAGCTATACAATCAGTGATTTTGACAATGACATGATCTCATGTCATGATCCCAAAAGATAGTGTCTGAATTTTTCTAACGCTCTTATTACGAGCTTCGAGCTCGTAGCTAGTATATCCGGATTCTGTTTCTGTCTTGTGATTCATATAATATACCGGATATAATTTGTTATCTTCCGGGTTCTTCTGCAACAAGATTGCTTCTAAACCTCCTTACACGCATCAATGTGTTTCGAATTTAGGATTAAATATCCTTAACACCGGGCTATTACTTAAATCTGATTTCAGCTGCTTAAATGATTCTTTTTCCTTTACATTAAATCGGAACGAATTTTCCTTTCTTAGCAAATCACTCAGAGGCTTTGCCTTAATCGCGTAGGATTCTATGAATTTTCTGAAATATCCTGATAGACCGAGAAAGCTCTGAACATTTTTATGTACGTGGCTCTGGAAAATTCGAAACTGCCTGAATCTTCTCGGGAGAAGGGTGAATTGTACTGTTCTCTATTATATACCCAAGGTACTCAACCCATTTACCTTTATTTATGTCGAGATCATAGTCGCTTGCGACTCGAAGAATTTGGCGCAATCGTCTGATGCCCTCTTCTACATCAGGCGCAATTATTATTAAATCATCTAGATATAATAACAAAATTCCCTCGTTAACCAAAGGTTGGAAAATTTGATTTATAAATCGTTGAAAAACGGGTGGCGAATTGCACAACCCAAAAGGTACTTTTAAGAATTGATATTGATCTGATAAGTTGTGAACGCAGTATATTTTCAACTTTGTTTCGCTATGCTCACGTATAAAAATCCGTTTTTAAGGTCTATCGTGCTGAATATGCGAGCCCCTGATAATCGATCAATTTGATCCTTGATTACTGGAAGTGGATACTTAATCATTACTCGGTTTAGTTTTCTATAATCGACACACAACCGATGAGAACTGTTCTTCTTTTTTACGAGTACTACAGCTCCCATATTCAGACGAACACGGCTCGATGATTCCTTCGCTTACCCATTCGTTTACCAGATCTCTTTTTCTTTCAGGGATAATCGTCGTGGAGCTTGGAATATAGGCGTCTCCTTCAGGATTATGCTCAATTCGATATCAGTCGTCTTAGATTTATTCGGCTTATATTCTCGTATCATATCTTCCGCAACATTTTTAACTTCTTTGTCAATTATTGTATCTGTACAAATTGTTTGTTTCGTCTTTTTCTGACTGTAATTCTATTTGTGAGAGAAAAATGAAAATATTAGGCTTGGAAATCGCGATACCATCTTTATCAATCCTTACTTCGGCTTGAATTATTAGGTCAGTGCCTAAAATCACATCAACATTAAGGGCTTCGGACGGAACTACATGGAATGCTAACGGAAAATCGACATTATCTATTGTAACCGTTGATTGGAAATAACCGAGCGTCTTTACTCGACCCTGTGCGATGCCTGCTAAAAGGATTTCTGATTCATGCAACTTCAACATTTTAAAAGTTTTGAAAACATCCTCATGCATTAAAGAGAGGTGGCTACCGGTGTCTAATAATGCACACAGACTCTTATTTTCGATTATAACCTGCTTGAACATCTGATTCACGTCGACCGCTTTAACAAGAATATTTGACATTACCTGCGTAGTGTTATTTTTATCGGGACAATTTTTTGGCTTCATGCCTAAAGTTATTACAATGAAAGCATTTTTTTCCCTTATCTCTAAATTTACATTTGTCCGACCTATGTCCGCTTTCGCCACAGTTGTAGCAACGTTCCCCTGGTTTTGTTGTCTTCTTTTCCTCCTTCACCGATTTGGTGTCGTTCTTGTTTGCCTTGTTTGCTACTTCTTTCTTCGGATTATTCTTCATGGCCGTAGTTTCTCGTTCTTGTATCTTTTCATATACACAGAGGCAGGACCTGAGCTCGTTATAATTTTGAGTTCCAACATCACCTTGCTACTGCCATCCAGGATACCATTGATGATGTACTGTATCGTTGATTTGACGTCTATACCTTCTTGCGACGCTAATTCCCTCATAGTTAGGTAGTATTCTTGAATCCTTCTTTAACTTCTTTTTAGCCAACTTTCGGTGGATGTTTGCACTGTTCACTCGCAAACTAAATTCTTCCTTCAGAGCTGCTTTCAATTTATTTCATGTTTGCACAGTACTCAATCTCCGCATAAACGTTTTAATGACACTCTTTAGCGACTTGCGGCCAAAAACCATTTTTTGTATGTCATTCCACTGAACAGTGGTTAACTCCTCAAAATCCGAAATTCATCTTTTAATCGTATAATGGTCGCTCCCATCGAATGGACGGATAGTATCTTCAATGTCTTTGAAATCGAAGGTAATCTTCATACTCTTTTGTCGTCTTCTTGGCAAATCTCGTTCGCCGGCCTCGGAGTCAGTGCTACTAGTGCCAATGACGGAATATTTATTTTGTTACCTGCTCGCTGATTTCCGCTGATTCTTCATCAACTCGTTCAGCACCTCCTTACTGTAACTCATCGGGCTTCTCTTCCGACTCTTCCTCGGTTTCTACATCGTCGTCATGCGCACATGGCACCAACGTTCACGAGCGCTCGCGTAATTCTCTGTCGCAGTTCTTCTTTGGTGACGACATAGCTCAAGCCAAGGATATTGCATATAGATATCAGATCACCAATCGAGAAGTTGCACAGTATTCCAACTTTGCATGAAATTCAATTGAAGCATCGTCAAAATCAAAACCACAGAAATTAGTAGTTGGTTGCGACTAGTGCGATCTTCGTCCTTTTTGAATATAAATTTATACAGCGTGTATACGGCCGAGCGCGATGATGTTCGTATCTTGTCGGCGATTGGCTTAATCTTTCCTAGCGTCTCCATTGTTTATCACTAATGTCCAATCGTCTTCAATTTTACCTACAAGCAAAATGACCGATACTCACGCACGACAACCTTTTCTCGAATGTTCCTCTATCAACTTCTCGCCAAGATGGCAGACTTCCCGTATCCTCTTTCTCCCTTCCGTCTCGTTTCTTTGTCTTTGTCTTATTCTTTGCGTCTTATTTTCTTTGACTTTCGTCTCGTCTTTCTTCTTTCGTCTTTCGTTGTGTCTTTCTCTTTTCGTCTTCTTCATTATTCCCACGTAACGTCGTCGTCGTTGTTCACTATTCGGTGTCATTTTCCTCGTGCGAGGCGTCGTTTGTCATCCTCATATAGAGCGGCGTTCCTCGTCACACTTTGTGTGAAGCGTCGTTCTCGTCACACCTCGTGTGAAGCGTCGTCGTCGTACCTCGTGCAAGGCGTCGTTTGTCGTCCTCCGTAGAGCGCCGTTCGTCGTTTTCGTGCAGCGCGCCATCCGCCACATCGTTCCTCGTACCTCGTGCAGAGCGTCATTCGTCGTTCTCGTGCAGAGTGTCGTTCCTCGTACCTCGTTTCTTCGCCACAGCAAAAATCTAGCTCGATCCCTAACGAACCCTCAAATTATGTAGGATCCCTGGTGACCCTAACTGTGGGAATCGAGGCGTAGGTTAGAACGTGACCCTTTTGCATTTAACTTAAAAAAAAAAAAAGAATATCCTCGCTTCCGTCCGTTTCCTCTCAGCTCCTTGCTCAGACTGTACTTTCTCTCGTGGGGTTGCCACCTTAACTCTAGCGTCCGTACCGTTCGAAAGGGGAGAGAATAGAGAGCGCGCGTAATTTAAATTCACATGCAGTCGTAGAGATATTAGGTGTTGGAATTAATTCGTAGCGTTTTACAAGTGATGGGAAGTACTTTCATTAATGTATTTTTTAATGCTCATGTGAAATAAATAACATTTTTTCATTAAAAAACGCTACGAATTAATTCCAACACCTAATATAAGATCTCCACAATACTGAGTTTGTGGAATTACGATTCAAAGCGTAGAAAAAAATATTTCTCCTAAAACGAAATTACGTATTACGTATTACGCAAGGACTTATTTTTTTCTTTTTTTACAGATTCGAAAATCCTTTTCCAGGATTAAAGTATACGCATTAATACGTATCTGTGAGGTGAAGTTTATGCTGAGAACGACAAAAAATTTTTCTCAAGGGAATCCTAAAATGAAGCCCCAACTCCCATGAAATCGTTCGTTTTACCGATAAAATGCGATACATCAACATATCTTTATATACTACTACATTAATATTGCACATATACGTACAAATTTTCTAACTAATCTTTTGTATTAAGTATCTAAATCTAATTCTAAATATAACAATGATTGTTCATGTTATCTTATAGTTTAAATCAAGATTGTTTTATACATAGAAGTTTTATATGTATTGTTGTGCCGTACCGGGTTCGATATCCAGCGAGAATGAGTTAGGTATTTCAGTAATAAGAATACTTTGTAAAATTTAAGAATTTTTTTGAATAAAACACTTAATTATCATCCTTACAATATTTTACTCAGATAAACGAACAGAGTGACATGACGCGTTCACTGTTTGACAAAAATGACCCGCTCCACTTCGTATCTTCGCCTTATGTCTTTTGCTCTCCTCGATCGTCCTTGCCGAATCAGCGCTTCCTCGGCGTTTCTGATTATTGATCAGCGGTGCAATGGCCGAGTTCTATCGATTGTTCATTGGTGCGCAATTCTACTCCTGTACTTCGTCTTTCTTGACTGTTATTTTTTTGGTTTATACATTAGTTTATTTTTTGTTGTCCAGAAAACTACACCGATCACGCCAGTTGTTAATATAACTAATATGATTGGTCCTATGGGATATATAAAATGTTTAGTAGTGAATATCTCTTGTTACTTTCTAAATATTTATCTATTTCGTCAATATTTAAACTTAGTTTGGTTAGTTCTTCGGGATCTTTTATTATTTTCTTCAATGGAATACGCTTTGGGAGGTGTCAAAATACGCAAAAAATTCACAAGCATCGTAAAATAAAAAATTCACATTAAAATCTATAAAAATAGTAAAAATAAAAATTACACCAATACAATATTTAAAGGAAAGAAAATCCAGAGCATTAAGTACAAAGATACTGAATATAGAGCGACGAAAATCCGTCTGTAGATTACTATATATATAAATCAAAACTTGTAGCCAAAGTTACCTTAGATTTACAATGTTGCGATGTCTAATGATAAAAAGACCTCCAAAAATGTATTAATACAAAATTTCTTCAGTCAAGGATAATTCCACGTTGGCAAAAGATTATAAAAATTAAGAAGCTGTATTGTGAAGAAACGTCTTAGTCTGGTTGTGATACACAGAGTAAAGGAATCGTTAAGAAAGTAGGGGGTTGAAAATAGGAAAGGAAAACAAGAAGAAAAAAAGGGGAGAAATGACTAAGAAAGAGAAAAAGGTTGTATGAAGGAAAGATAGGATTGTTACATCCCGATAAAATCCTCTCATTCTTTATTGTAGATATACGATTTATACCTTATTTTTGTCTTATCTCTAGGTTAGTATTTCATCTTAATCTTGATATTTCGTTCCTATTTTATCTTTATTTCAAAACCGAAAATTCCTTTTCTCTTTTTTTAGGAGGGTATACTTTAAAGAAATTGGAAGTCAATTTCACGTTTCCTAATTACAAAAACATTCTAAAAAGTGATCCGCGTAGATTCGCCTATAAACTTCGTGATCTTTTTGGCACCGGATTCAAGATTACCCTTCCTATAAATTATCCGGTACTTCCCAGTGAATCTCATTCTTAATCGATTCTTAACCGCACAACTTAATCTCCGATCCCCGAGTAAATTGTTTAAATACATTGACTTAAAAAAAAACAGAGAAAATAGCAACATTACATAACAGAATTCATGTAACGAATCAGATTTACTCTGCTTGTTTAGACTTTGGCTTTACTTTTTTTTATGAAACCATCTCAGATATCAACCTTTTTTTTATAAGAAGGTCCCTTATCAAGGATTTTTACATTGCTCCAATCAAAATTGTGATTGCATTCAATACGGTGGTTCGTGATGATGGTTGGAGAACCATATTTTTATTTATGTCTATTTTATGTTCTTACAATCTAGTCTTTAACTTTCTCTTCGTTTGACCCACATAACTGGCCTCGCAATCTCTCTTCTCACAAAATATTTTATAAACCATACCTTGATTTGATAAAACGTCCAATTGATCTTTACCCTTTTTTATACACTTATTTAAAGTATTAAGAATTGAATAAGCTAACTTAGAATTCATTTTTAAGGCGATAAGTCTAAAACTTTCAGAAACTGCCTTAACTTAAAGTATGGTGAAATATTTGTTCGTAGATATCTCTTTTTATTAGGAAAATAGGAAATATGTGAATTTTTATATTTACGAATGTAACAAAGGAATCTGTTATTAATCGTAGCGAATATGAAATATAGAGGATAACCATTCTCTAAAAACATGTGAACAGCCTCTATAAAATTATACTTATGAAATTTTGGGTGAGGCAATAATACTTTCTCTCATATTAGAAATTATTATGGCTTGAATTCTTGCAATTTATGCAAAAAACTGTGCAATTCGGTCAAGCTTAGTGTTAACATCAGAATGCGCATTAAGTTTATCAAATACATTGTCTTAAACATGACTTGGTCCCTTATCATTTACAGACATTATTGACGTAGAACATTTTCTTTCTTTACAATAATCTCATTATAAGCGATTAAATACTTTGCAAAAGCTGTATTGCGATTGGAACTTAAAGATGCTTACGGATATCTGAATTTTATTAGAATTAACATTTTTAATACTATTAACTTGATTTCCGGTTAGGAATAGAGAGCGTGGTGACGTGTGTATGTGACAGAGGGAATATTAACAGAAAACAGTCAAAACAGAAAAAGAAAGAAAAATAATAAGTAGATCAGAAAGAAAGAAAGTGGGAAAAGGTCGGAAAAAGAAGGCGGGTAAAGAAAGAAGAATTTGAAGGAATAAAAGACCTGAGCAAGTTTGGGAAAGCCGCTAGGTTAGGCGCAAGACAGAGCAATCTGGGAAAGGAAGAAGAGCGAAGAGTCCATGGCAGCAGCCATTAGGTGGCATCAATGATAGGAAGACCGACAGTAAAGGCAGTAAAAACAAACTTAAGGAAGAAAACATGCAGAGATACGTGACAGGAAAAGAGGAACCTAATAAAATTTATGAAGGAGATGGAGGAAAATATTTGCAAACGGATGGAAAAGATGAATGAAAACATGATAGGACAAATCGAATAAATGAGGAAGGAATAGAAAGAAGGAAAATTTAGAAGAAAGAAGAAGAAAAGATAAAGAAGAATGCATCATAGAAAGGAGGAAACTGGAAAGAAAAATAGAAAAACTAGGGGAGAGCGAAAAGAATGATAGAGGAAAGTGGAGAAACAACATAGTAATCAGAGGCATAAATAAATGGGACGGAAACAAGATGGAACAGCAGATCATAGAATTCGTTAAAGAAAATTTGAGGATAGAGGTGAAAGTAAGAAAGACGTTTAAGGTACAGAACAGGGAGAATAAGTACACCATAATAGCTGAACTAGAGAGCTGGGAAGAAAAAAGAGAGGTTATGATAAGAAAGAAAGAGTTAAGTGCAGGGATATTATAGATAATAACCTAACAAGAAAGGAGAGAGAAATGCAAAAGCAGTTGAAGGAAAAAGCTAAATAAGAGAAAGAGAAAGGAAACAATGTGAAGGTAAGTTATGGTAAGATTTTTGTGAAAGATAAGTGGCTACGTTGGAATGAGAGAGAGAGAGAGAGAGAGAGAGAGAGAGAGAGGGAGAGAGAGAGAGAGAGAGAGAAGAATAGAAGAAGACAGAGGAGGAAGAAGAGAATGAGAAAAGGAAAAGGATGGCTGGGAAGAGGCGAAAAGAGGATTAAGAATCTGTTTTTGGAACATTGCGGGATTGTCTAATAAATATGAGGAAATGTGGGAAGAATTTGACATCGTGGGATTAGTGGAGACATGGATAGATGAAGAAAAGTAGGAGAAAATTAAAAATTGATTATCGAAAGATTATGGATGGAACTATGTATCGACAAAGAAGGAGCATAAAAAAGGAAGAGCAAAAGGAATAATCACTGCAGTAAGCAAGAAAATAAAGAATATAGAAGTTAGGGAAATAAACGAAGCGATGGAATGTAAAATGGACTATAATGGAAATAAATGCAGAATAATAACAATGTATAGTCAAGAGGTAGAAAAAACAATGGAAAAGTTGATGGAACATATTCAAGAAGAAGAGGAAGAGTATTTGATAATAGGAGGAGATTTAAATGTAAGGATAAGTAGTGAAAGAGGACCAGTAACATGATTAACAGAGTATGGAAAGGGGAAGGATTGGAACCATCAGATTGGAACAAAAGCTTAATCTATCCTATCTACAAAAGAGGAGAAAAAAAGAAATTAAAAACCTATAGAGGAATTACATTAATGGACACAGCATATAAGATTTATGCAACTAACCTAATAAATATAAATATAAATATAAATAGAAGACTTGAAAAAGAAGCGGAGAAAAAGCTGAAGAACAGTTTGAATTCAGAAAGGGAAGAGGAACGATGGATGCAGTCTACGTGGTTAACAGGAAATTAAGCAAAAAAGGAGGAAAGATGTTTGCCTTCTTCGCGGATCTGAAAGTTGCATTGGAAAGGAAGCTGCTAAATGAAATGATGAGAAAGATGCAGGTAGAGAACAATCTCAGAGAACAATTTCAGAGAACTCTCACCGAGTTATGGAGATGTATAAAGAAACAAGAAATATAGTGAAAGTAGGTAATAGGAAGTCGGAGGAGTTTTGGACTGAAAAAGGCCTTAGACAAGGATGTCCGCTAAGCCCGACATTGTTTAACATATATGTCAGAATTGGAGGAAGAGATGGCAAAAGATTAGACAGGAGGAGTAGTAATAGGAAAAGAGAAATAATGTATGGACAATAATGTATGCGGATGATGTGATTCTACTGGCAGATAGAGAAGCTGATATGAGAGAGATGCTGAAGAGATTTGAAAGGTTTATACAAAAAAAAAGGACTGAAACTGAGCCTGGAGAAGTAAAAAATAATGGTATTTGAGAAAGGAAAAGGCAGGACAAAAAAGAGAGGGTGGGAATGGAGAGAAGAGGAAATAGAAGAAGTCAGAGAAATCAAGTATCTAAGTACACTCTACAGAAAAATGAAGGAACTAAGAAACATATAAAAAAAAGGATAAAGAAGGCAACAGTGGCAATGAAGAAAGAACGTGGAGCATTGGAGAAAGAATATTCAAAGACAACTTCGAAAGGAGAATGAAGATGTTCAATTCTTTGGTGGCCCTGTATGGATGGAGCGGAGGTGTGGGGCTGGTAGGACGATAATAGACTAGACGGGATAAAAAGAAAATACGTGAAATGGATTTTAAAACTGGATTGGAGAACACCTAATTATGTACTGGTAGAAGAAACAAAGATAGATGAAATCAAAATTAAAGCAATTAGAAGAGCAGTAAAATATGAGGAAAGAATAGGGAGTTCGAGGAAAAAATATAAGTAATAAAAGAATGTGTAAAGGAGTTGGAAAAGGAGGTGACTGGGAAAAGAAGAGACGAGAAGTGCTGGAAAGAGCAAAAATGAATAAGGAACAAATAAGAAGTGTAAGAGTCAAGGTACAGCAGAAGATGTCATGAAGAGACTAGAAAGAAGAGGGAAAGAAGAGGGAAAGAAGAAAGTATTTCTTCAAACAAGTAAAGATAAATGAGTCAAGGTATAATAGCAATTATAAAAATATATGATCCGAAAGGTTATCAAAATACTTGGAAGGCAAAAAGATGAAAGATAGAAGTTTAATAACAAGATTCAGATGTGGGAATGAGACAAAAGGAGGCCAGTATTGGAGAGAGGATGAAGAAAAGAGATGTAGAATTTGCCATGCTGCAGAAAAGAGTATGAGCCATATACTCAAGGAGTGTAAGGAGACAAAGAGTGAGATGCTGATGGAAGAATTCATAAGAGTAGAAGATAAAGGGATAAAGATAATGAAAAAAATAGATAAGGCAAGAAAAGAAGCAGAAGGGAGGGAAAAGTAAACAAGAGTGAAGACTTATCCCAGATTGCTACATCAAGTAGATCAGAAAGCAAAGTTTTGTCTAAGTATAATTTTAAGGGCAGTTCCAAGCAATATGTATAGGCAATTATAAAATACCAAAAGACAAGTAGTTATAATATATGTAAGTATTATATATGTAGGAAAGTTTGAAATGTGCGATATACACTGTTTTGTTTTTGAATGAATAGCTTATGTACTTCAAGGATTTATTATAAATATTTTATTATAAATATATTATTAATATTTAATATTAATATAATTTATTATAAATATCTATATGTATATATATATATATATATAGAGCGAGTATAGAGCTGTGTATAAAGAAGGTATGAAGAATGTATATAGAAGGATGATATGGGTCAAATGTTATTAAATTAAGAATAAATGTAAAACAAATGTAGAAAGCCATCCTAAGCTGCAAGGCAAGGATTAAAATTAATAAATAAAAAAAAAATAAATACTATTAACTTGATTTGCGACTCTTTAGAACTTGTTCAGTGTAGTTTTTTTTGTCTTTTTCGATCATATTAATAATGTTTATTTTTTAAGCAAATTTTTCGAATTAAAAAAATTGAATGGCTCAAAGCTAAACAAGAATCAGAAATTTTCAGATTAAATTTATATCTTACTCTTGCTTTGTTTCAAATCAGATTTCATCAAATTCTGACATTATTGTTGCCCTTCTGTTCCTGATGACGTGGCTGAACATAAAACTGTTAGTATTTCTTCTAACATTTTCAATGAAATATCTTCGTTTGACTCAATAATGATGGTTCATCAATCTTAGCGACATTGAGATACCACAGGAGATTCAATTATTGTTACAACTAGGCGAAGGGTTCGGTATGCCTATTAGCAAGAACAATATCGATAAAACCTTAGTTGAATTTATAAAAAATATTGAAAATAATATATCTGGCCATTCAGATAACATCAAAGTTCACCAGAAATAACTCCATCCTTAGTAAATTTGCTAAAGAACTCCCCTCTGTTAGCCCTAGTGATAGGCAGCTTTCTATTTGATTAAAAGTCACATGTAAGTTCATCGAAAATCATAATGAATTGCTTATCATGAAGGCTGATAAAGGTAATGTTACAGTGATTTTGAATAGAGCTGATTATGTTCATGAAATGAAAGTCAATCTCTCAGATACCGGGTATCAGATATTTGATTTCTACTTAGATAGTAAGTGTAGTTCTTACTTAATAAAGTCCAAGATTTTTTTTTGTTTATGTGTCTTTGTTATCATACATTGTTAATGTTTTTGAAAAATGAATGGATGTAGACTAACCACAGCATTGAACCACTGCATGACTCATTTACGACGACTCTTATAGTACTTACTCAAAATTTTATTCCTTTAAAGAGATTTTCCTCTGTAGTAAATGTTATAAGTTTATTTCTCTCATGTTCAATCTCGAAAACTAGGCTTATTCGACGTGTTTTTGCACGAAATGAACAAATTTTGCAAAAAGAAGTATTGTTTGCCCTGCGAAGCGAATGTTTGTGTTTAAAATATATTTTTATAAAAGTTTTATTAATATGTAGTCAAAGATGTAGCTTAAAATACATTAATCTTTATTTCAATAATCTTAGTCGAATTACTCCGGTCCCGGGGCTAGTTCAGAGAAACTAGAATCAGATGGAATGCATTAGAGAAATGTATTTTTTCATATTAGTTATCAGTTTCCCCTTATTATTAAAATATTACTAGGTAGTCAAATGTATGTAGTAACTGGTATAGAATTCATTTTTTCGATAAGTCTTTTAATTTCGTCTATAAAAATTCGAAACTGAAAAATGAGTCTATTAGCCCCGGTCTTCCCTATAAAAACCCTCATACCCATATTTTCTATTTTCCTAATAAAGAGATATCTACGGATAAATATTTCACCATACTTTATGTTAAGGCAGTTTCTGAAAGTTTTAGATCTATCACCTTAAAAATGAATTCTAAGTTAGCTTATTCAAATTCTTAATACTTTAAATAAGTATATAAGAAGGGATGAAAATCAATTGGACGTTTTATCAAATCAAGGTGTGATTTATAAAATATTTTGTGAAGATATATTGCGAGGCCAGTTGTGTGGAACAAACGAAGAGAAAGTTAAAAACTAGATTGTAAGAACATAAAATAAACATAAATAAAACGGTTCTCCAACTGTCATCACGAACTACCGTATTGAATGTAACCATAATTTTGATTCGAACAATGTAAAAATCCTTGATAAGGAACCTTCCTATAAAAAAAGGTTGAGATCTGAGATGGTTTCATAAAAAAAGCAAAGTCAAGGTCTAAACAAGCAGAGAAATCTGATTCGTTACATGAATTCTGTTACGTAATGTTGCTATTGAGATTTTCTCCGTTTTTTTTTAGTCAATGTATTTAAACAATTACTCGGGGTCGGAGATCAAGTTGTGCGATTAAGAATCGGTTAAGAATGCGGTTCACTGGGAAGTACCGGATAATTTATAGGAAGGGTAATCTTGAATCCGGTGCCAAAAAGATTACGAAGTTTATAGGCGAATTTACGTGGATCGCCTTTTAAAATGTTTTTGTAAGAAAACGTGAGATTGACCTCCAATTTCTTTAGAGTGTAGACGCGTTCGCGGGGAGAGTCTACTGGTTTGTTTTGATCTAGCAATTGCGCTAGATTTTGAAAATAGGGAAAGGGTCTTGGTTTGAAATAAGGGCCGATTTAATTTGGAACTTTAATTTCTTTTCTCTTTATCTTCGTCCGCCTTTAATAGGCATGGAGGTAATGCAAAAGAATTAATAATGTTCCGGAGAACCGCCGTAAGATGGGGGCCACGCTATTGGCAGCGACAATCGTAACAGCTCTGGATATAAAAAAATTATGAATTCTCCGAGAAAGTGTTAATAAACGGGAGCCACGCTATTGGTGACAGTCACAACAGCCTCTCAGATATCCATATATATTGTATATTATATATAATGAGGAAACTTGAATCAATCAATAACTTTTGTTTCAATGTCTCGGTCATCACAAATCTTGTAGCGCCGTTTCACGATAGCTGTGAATAGAAAATCACTACATAATAATATGTAATTACTTTTCTACAGTAAGAATAAATACTTTTTAAAATACCAGGTGTATAAGTATGAAATGCGGATTTAAAAAAAAAACACGTTTCGGAAAATTTGGATGAATGATACACAGAGGTGTATTAAACACAGGCGCCATGGACTGCCATTGCTAGTTACACATTTTTTCCATCTTTTGGATAATTTGTGGATACCACGCCAGTAAAAATCTTCCCCTTTTACCGCGAACCATTCATCGAGCCATTTTTTCACATCTTCATACGAACCAAAGCTCAACAAGTGCGTGACCCATCGATGCAAACAAGTGGTAATCGGAAGGAGCCAAGTCTGGTGAGTAAGCTGCATGAGCTAGCACCAGCTGAGTACTTCCAACGTGTTGCGAACCGGTTTTACCATATGTGATGAAACATTGTCATGGAGAAAAATGATTTTGTGTTGCCTTTTTCGATATTCTGGTCTTTTCGAGTAGCGAACGGTCAATTGTTCAAATCGATCAATTGTTGTAGTGTTTGGTTAACCGTTTCAGCAGGCTTTAACAGCTCATAATAGACCACATCCTTCTGGTCCCACCAAACACAGAGCATCGTCTTACTGCCAAAGCGATCTTGCGGTCGATGTGGATAGTGCGCCTAGATCTACCCATGATTTTTTGCGCTTGGGATTCTCAAAATATATTCACTTTTCATCCCCAGTAATGATACGATGCAAGAACGACTTTCTTTTGTTCGAAAGCAAAATCGTTCGAGCAAAATTTCACATGTGTTTTTTTGCGCCTCTCCATCTGCCTCTCGTTCAACTCATGTGGTTCCATTCATCCATCTGCCGACCTTCTGAATCTTTCCCATCTCTCGTAGGCGATTGGAAAAAAACAGCTTGTTGACTAACGCTTAATTGCTCTGCGAGTTGTTTTTGTATTTGTAAATCGTCTTCGTCCAACAATGTTTGCAATTCTACATCTTCGTACCTTTTTGACAGTTTTCCGTATTCCTTGTCTGCAACATCGAAATCACCACTTTTGAAACGCCGAAACCATTGTTCACACGTATCTTGCGAGCATGTTCATCATAAGTTTCTCGAAGTAATCGGTATGATTCAGCAGCAGTTTTCTTCAAATGAAAACAAAAAATTAATGCTACGCGAATGCTCTTTATTTGGCATAAATTTCAACATATGATAATTGAACACAACAAAACAATACTATGCAAACACTTTTTCAATTTATTATGCGCGTTTGACACTTGTTGATGGCACAACAAAATGGCATATACGTCAAATCTTTATATTACACACTGCATTGGTGCACCATCTGTTGTCTCAAATCTGCATTTCATACACACCTGGTATATTTTAAAAAATATTTGTTGTGTGAATAATAATTTAAATTAATAACAATAATGAGTAAATCAAACCACAGAAAAATAATTATGTAATTTATCAAATATTGTACGGGCCACTAAGTGCCCTCCAGCTTCTCATTGTGTTTTCATCCCAGCTATGAAACTCTTACTGCTAACTCAACGGAAAACAGTATTGACAAGATGCGACAAATGAAGTCGCTCAAGTTTCGTCCTTCATGTTCAATTAACATTTTTTCCTTATACAAAAAATATAAAAAATTGAACAAAGATTTAATATTTGGTGCTTACTTAAATTAATTCTATTAATTGTTTTAAAAAATTAAATTGTATAAGTAACATTAATATTACTTAAACAATTCAATTTTTTAAAACAATAATTTAGAATTATATAACTTGTACATGTCCTACGAAAATAGAGATAAACCGTCGATATTAAATATAATAATAGTTAAACCTCCGGCCACATGGGACTTTTAGGGCATAGTCGATATTTTGATTTTCGAAACTCTTACTCAAATTTTAATACGTAAAAGAATAAGTAAAGCCAGCAGTACTCAATGCTTGTTTTTCTGCTGGATTGCTAGCTGGATTAGAATCTTGCCACGTATTGACTGCGGTATTGACAATGCCAGCATCGTAGCAATACGATGGAAAAATCTAATCTATTATAGCTAGCAATCCAGCAAGACAACAAGCGTGCGCCACTGGCTTTAAATACAGTCTGTCTCTATTATATTAAAAACTTGTTAAAGATTTCACAAGTGTACAAGAATTTTTTAAGATTTTTATATAGCTCGAAATAATAAAAAAAATATGCTGTGAAATTCAACAGCTCAAAGTACCATGATTGAAAATTTCCGAATGCCGGTGGAGAGGTTAAATTTGTTAAGCTACTTAGAACACGCTACTAATAGTACTTACAAATTGTCCATTAGCAGTCATTTGAATGCAATAAGTTTTCTGAATCACAGAAATGCTGCCAGTTTTGTAATGGGAACGTTGACAGAATATTGTCATCTGGCGGATTCTCATTTTGTTTAGTAGAGATGACTTCTTGTTTGTTAGACAAGACAAGAGAATAATAAGTGACCATTTCCACTATTCTACATAATTCAAATTTTATCATTGTCAAATCGCGAATAATTTGTTTCTCGAATTCTTTTTAAAAAATTATAAAATATACATATAACTTTTATAAAAAATATGTATATAAAACATATGATCACGTAAGTCGGAAAAATAAAAACACTGGCCAACAAAATTAATACAACACCTGTTTCACTCTGCAAAAATGGGCAAATTTCAAGCTAGAATAACTTTGTCAAAAATCGTCGTATCGGGATGTTTAAAAAAGCATTTTACAGGTTGAAATCTCTACTTTTCAAATCGCTGCTTTAAAAAACGGTCTCATGGAGATTTTATGAAGTTACACAAACATAAATGAAGATATATCAAATCTCAAAATTTTTCACGAAATTTGCGGAGTTCTACGGAGTGGATTAAAAATTGTACACAAATGCGATTTACATCATTCGAAAGAGCGAATCTTTACCTTTAATTTGCTTTTTTACGAAGCTCCGTATGATTTTTTTTCATCGAGTTATTCAATGTTGAAGCAAAAATGACTGCAACATCGTCAATGTGGTAATGTGAAATTTAACAATGATTGCGCGACAAATCGTAAGCGAAATTCTTCCGCAATGACGAATCACCGTTCAAACGATCATGAGGCGTTACACAAAGAGGCTTGAGATCGCAGGCTTGTGCACGAGCGCCAATGTTATCTGTGGCTCATCAACATGCCACATGTTTATATTAGAATATGCTTGCATTCGTCAAAATTGGATTATGAGACAGTGGAACAATGTACTATTCACTGAATTACGGTTTTGCCTCTTTAATTCTGATGCAAGAATTCGTGTTTGGCGTCGTCGTGGGAATTGTTATGAACAAAATTGTATTGAGCCTATCCAAGCGTTTGGTAATGATTCCATTATGATATGGGCTGGAATATCAACATATAGACGCACGAACCTTGTCACCTTACCACCTCCTGGAATGACAGCTATACGATATGTGGAAGAAATTTTGCGTCTTCACGTCATTCCGATGTGTCGTCGAGTAGGACGCAACTTTATTCTAATGATTATGCTCAAGACTATACTCGATCACATACCGCTAGGATAGTCCTTAACTTCCTCGAAGAAAACAACATATAAGTACTATCACATCCATTGATGAGCGCGGATTTAAATCCTATCGAACATATATAGGATATGATGGGAAGAAGGGTACGCAATTTGGAAAGATCATCAGCGAATCTTCAAGAACTAGAAGCATTGCATCGAATATGGTGGAAAATACCTCAAACCGTAATTAGATCTTTCATCAATATGTGTGAGCGTTTGTAAGAAATCGTTCGAAGACGAGGCGGAACCAGATTTTGAAATGTAAATGCACGCACGCACGCACGCACGCACGCACGCACGCACGCACGCACGCACGCATACATACGCACACGCATGTGTATGTATGCTATTATACATA
>NW_011627226.1:101479-112721 GCF_000204515.1 Acromyrmex echinatior
CCGCCTTCTTCTGCCCAAGGCCTGGGCAATGGCGATGGCTCTGGCGCGTCTGCTGACATCGGCGGCCCTGGCGAGCGACGGCGGCAGCTGTACGCGACAGTAGTAATGTCGGTCGTCCTGTATGGTGCGCCTATTTGGGCGCAGACGGTGGCTGACGACCAAGGGATCCTGAGGGATGTGCGCAGGCTGCAGCGGCAGCTCGCTCTTAGGATCATTCGGAGATATCGAACCATCTCACACGATGCGGCGGCGATACTCTCGGGGATGGTTCCTTTCGACCTAATGGCGAACAAGTTAAGAAGGTCTTATCTTCGTCGGCGAGGAATCATATCGCGGGACGGGGTCATTGCACCTCGGGTGAGCCTCATGATTTGTGAGACCGAGCGTTGTCGCTCTGTCTCGAGATGGCAGGAGCGCCTCATGGAGCTGCCTGCGAGCGGTCCCGGCGCAATTGTGCGGAGCGTCTTCGTGGAGGACCTGGGGGCATGGGTGGGGAGGGCGCATGGTGCCCTCACTTACCGCGTGACACAGGTGCTAACCGGGCACGGCGTTTTTGCGTCCTTTCCATAGGACGGCGGGACTCACTGATCTGCCTCTTTTGCAGAGCGGCGATGGACACGGCGGCCCACACTCTTTTGTTCTGGGCGGAGCAGAGGAGTGGGCTGCTGGAATATGTGGGGGTCGAAAGGACCTTCCAGGCAGTGGTGGGGGTTATTGTGCGCTCTCCAGAGGCGTGGTCTGCGTTTGCGGATCTTTGTGAGGTTGTGGTGCGGCGGAAGGAAGAAGACGAGCGTGCTCGCGAGCGTGGGCTTGGCCCACCGGTGAGAGCGCTGGTCCCACCCCTGAACCTGCACAGCTCCGATGAGGAGCCGTAGTGGCTCAGCGCAGCTTGCACGTT
Source organism: Acromyrmex echinatior (assembly GCF_000204515.1). The sequence goes on from NW_011627226.1 coordinate 102,378, forward strand.
TTGGCGAGGTCTGTAAATAGTATGTATATATGTTGCTAAATGATTAAGTATAAGTTTAGGTTAAGATTTTTCTTGTACATATTTGGTATATTTGACACCCAATTTGTGCACACATGCGGAAGGCAGTGCTGCACTGCGCCTTGTTGTTATTGTTATTATTATAAGTCCGTATTTGGCGTAGAGAGCCTTTAGCCTCTGTGGATTGGGGGGGTGCCCTGAAGATATGCAAGTATGCGGTTCTGGGGTACCCTCCTTTTGTCTGTGCGGTAGTACGAAAAAGGGGGGAGTTTTTAGTCGGTAGGCAGCCGCTCCAGTGTATCCTTCGCGATCACGGGGCGATCGAATCCGGCACACCCAGTGATTCGGACCGCTGGGCGTCTTCCCTCCCCGAGGGGTGACCTTTTGGGGTCCCCCTCGGGTCAGGGCTAGTGAAGATTTTCTCCTCCCTCGTAAAACAAAAAAAAAGTTGCTCATAAGAGTTAGGATACGTTCGGGAAGACACTATTCACGCTATAGACGCAAATGCTACTAACATTGTTCGTGGAGCCAATAGCGCGATAGCGTTAGAAAATTCTATGAACGATCCTAGCATAATGTTGGTAGCATTTAATCAAAGAGATTTAATATTCGTCGAGGTTAAGTTAATGTAGGGGATTCTGTTTTTAATCATCGACCAAACTTTTCTTTGTAATTTAAATTTTTAGGATTTTATAAAGTATATGTAACATAAATTTTTAATTTTTCGTAGTAAATACCCTGACGAAAATAAAAAGTTTCATAAATGTTTGTTTAACGTTTACATGAGCGTTTGCAGGAATTTGTTGAGAATTTAGAAACGGCCAGTAGGATATTCGTAAAACGGAAATTGCAACGCTGCAGCGTTTGGAAGGCATTCTCTGAAAATAAGAAGTTTTATGAATGTTTTGACGTTTACATAAATGTTCAGTTTAAGTATTGAGTCTGTTGAATGCAAACATTTTATAAAAAAAAAAATAGGTACAAAATTTTTCATTGAGAAGTCTCATTATACCGCGCCTTTCATCCTATTTGATGTGATTTTTTTTAAATGCGAGAAATTGAATTTCATTGTGTCCCTCTAGTGACGATGTTGTGCACTGCTTGAAAATTGGATATGTAGAAGAATGTTTGCTAAACGGAGAAAAAACGCTTGTGTTATGAAGGAAAACGTTTTTTGGGCGTCTTTAGCTGTTTACGTAAAAACCTTACAGAATTTTTACTGAGATTCAATAATTTGTCACATTAGGACAGCGTTTGTTGAACGGAAGAAAAATGCTTGTCTCACGGTATTGAAAAAAGCGTTTGCTAAATGTTTGAAAAATCTGACAGTAAACTCTCTGTACGCAGGCGCATCAGCGTTTGCTAAGCATCCTTTGAAAAGCATTACTTTAGCATTACAAAACTTTCATGAAACGATATATACTGTATTTTATAAGCGTTCTGAAAGTGTATAAAACTCAATAATGTTCTGTAAGCGTTCTTATAAAGTTTAAAAACATATAAATTCTTAAAAAATCATTATCGAACGGTTGTCAATGTTTTATAAAGTTCCGTACGTACAGAACGCAATTTCAATTGCAATTTCTATGATCGCTTGCTGCTAGGTCGGAGTGAACAACGTAAACTAGATAAAAAAATTAATAGTTACACTGAGTAAATTAATCAAATAAAAGGAAGAATCCTTGAGCATTCGTCATCAATTTGAGAAGAAGCGTATCTACATCTAATAAAGATCTTAAGCATCCGCAACGAAATATCCTGCTATATCATAGTAACTTTTTTCCATACACGGGAATTAAAAATCGCCAGAACAAGATATCTCTGACTTTCATATTTGTAATGAAATTAAATGCACAAGTTGAACTCTGCAGAAACTTTGAAAAGTTAAAGATAATACACAAGAATTACGTTCACTCCAGCTTAGTGGCAAGCCATCAATTGCAGAAATTGAAATTGAGATTGCATTCACTACTAAAATTTGAAATTCACATGTTTCGTACGTATAATTACTCTACGAAATTCTAAAGAGAGAAAAGTTTGGTACTACTCGAGAACAGAATCCCCTCAAACATTAATCTAACTTTGAATGTTAAACGCTAGCAACGTTACGCTAGTCGTTCACGGATTTGTAAACGCTAACGCTACCAATACACTACCTCGAAGGAATAGCGTTGATAGCGCGCAGTGACATAACATCTTACCATGATCGTGTTTATTAGCGCTATCTGCAGCTCCATGAACAGTTTGTAGCGCTAAATAGCTCGAATAGCATCTCCTCGAACTCACCCTTAGTGGTAATAAAAGTCGGCAATCTAATAGGCAAAATCAAAAAGCAGTTTTCTTAAATATTGAAGGCAACTTAAGAAAAAACAGTTCCAAACAAATTGACATCAACCTGCAGGCAACTTGCTATTTGAGATGTTGCTGAGTTTATTTAGAGACCAGTACTTTTCAGATAGCCAAATGCATCGAAGTTGCTGATATGTTTCCGAAAATCATTGCAGCAATTAATTTTGATAAACTCGAGATAAGGTGAGACAGCATTATGTCTGTCACGTTGAACTGAATAGAATTCTAGTTCTAAAGACAGCAATTTGAAAGCAATTTGTTATCATCAACACGCTGTCCGCAGCTAACATCATGTTTACAGCAACATTACGGCAACAAAGAATGATCATTATACTGAGAAAAAAATTGCTGTTGATTCAATTAAAGTCTATATTAAGGGCTGTCACTAACATAAGTGATTAATTCATATTTTTATTGACATAAAGGGCTTGATTATTGAAATAATAATTTATGTCAATAAAAATCAATGAATTAATCACTTAAGTTAGTGACAGTCCGTAATAGTCCTTTAATATATAGACTTTAATTGAATCAATAGCATTTTTTTCTTAGTGTATATGCTATATGAATAACGAAGTGATGCCATCAAGATATTACAGATTTTGCCATAATCAAATTTAGAATTTATATGAGGACAATATTTCACATAATGAGGAAGCATCTTGCTCTCTAATTTGTCGATATTTATTATTGCAACAGTCAACAGCAACATGATAGTATCTTAATTGAACTCATTTGTGGCATGAATTCAAGATGCCTTTACGTTGCTGTCATGATGGAATTAGAATTTCATCATAGCATCGGTATTTTCGTATTAAAGCTCAACTTTGAAAATCACTTTACATGCGAAATGTTATGCTCCTTTTATATTCTTTCTTATGTGATTCTTATTTACGAGTTAATGTATCTCCATCGTGGCTCTCTGTCGAAAAGTACTGGTCTCTAAATAAACTCAGCATAATGCACGCGGGTGAGTGATTTCGTAAAAACATTTTTTCAGCAACAAACTACGATGACATCGATTAAAAAACTTTATAGCTTGATGATATACACAATGGATTGATATCATTACATATGTTTTGTTACCGTCATATTTTCTTCAAAATGCTCAAGATAGAATAATTAATTAATTGTTCATTGCTGTTATGTTGCAGTCATCTTGCCGACAGCATAACATACAACTATTGCTGACCGTTTATTTTTAAAACTTTATTAACTTTATTGCATGCGATCATATTGCTGCATTTGTAACGTGTCCCATTTTGATGTCAGCAAATTTATACCGAATATAAGACAATTCATACAATGCATCAGTTCTCTATGTGTTAAATCACTCCTGATTACTTGAATTCTTTTGCCACAAAAAATAGTACAAATAGCCAAAAACATGTTTGCTCCAATTCATCTTAATTTACTCAAAATCCTGACGTACATGGTAAATTCTGTCAATTATGGTATTATGTTAAGCACAAAAAAATCTTCAGGAAATGTATTATCGCACTTCTGAAAGATTTTTCTTGTAGCATTGTGTTATGGATTATGTATCTGTAATAAAACGACAAAAAAGGACAAAACTGCACTATACATCTGAAACAAATATATTATACTTAATGAATATTTTATTATACTTAATGAATATTATTTATGTTAAATTATTTATAACAGTAAAAGAAAATTTTGATACATAAAATAACAATGAAAAATAAACAAATGCAGTTAACTGAGAAGTGATTCCAATTCAATGTTGTCATTTAGATATTAACGTAATTTGCAGGATTGAATGTAGAAGTTTGTTCTATTAGGTGTACAAATAAGTTTCCGCCGTTTTTTATCAAAAATTAAGCATTTATTGTGAAAGAACGATACATAATGTTTTATTGATGTAAGTCAAAATGTAAGTGCAAGTTCTTTTTGCGTTTGGCACGAATCTTCATTCAATAATGCTTCCAATTCCGCGTCTTCGTACACTTTCGGCCTTCCGCTACGTTCTTTGTCTTCGACGTCAAATTCACCGTTCTTAAATTTTTGAAATCATTCACGACAACTTCTCTCACTTAAGGCAGCCTCACCATATGCTTCTACAAGCAATCGATGAGTTTCAGCTAAAGATTTCTTCAAATTAAAGAAGTAAATCAAAAGTTCCCGCAAATGACGCTTATTCGGCTCAAAAATTTTATTCAATTAAGACATACCTGACAAATAAACTGCTTATTCTAGACAAAGTGTCCGATTCAGATATACGAAACCCCAATCATCTGTAGCGTTAAGAATATTATCATTTCTATTCGTGTCAGAACAATTCCATGCTATATTGTGAGCGTTGAAATTATCAACAATCAAAGACTCATCATCTGCTGCATCGAATTCAAAAATATCCAGACAGCCTGGTAGTCAATACCATAGGATCTCCTATACAGCCACAATATTAAGACAAGGCTTAACGTTTTCAATCCTACCAATACCAATAACATCAGTGTTATCTGTTCTGCAATAAATGTTATTAATCAAAGATGTTTCCAAGTCATTATTAATCAGGATAACAACATTGCCACTGATACTTAAACTCGATTTGAAGTTTAAAACCAGTAAACCTGAATAAGTAAGCAGAAACTAAGAGTTTCCGTAAATACTATAATATCATAGTTATTGATAATATGAACCAACTTGGATCTCTTATTTCTAATGTCTCTTCCAAACAACCAACTTCAGCCAATTACATAATTCGAGCCTTTATCTTTTAACATTGACTATTTAATTTTTCTTTTCTTCTCTTTTACTCTCTCCCTTTTACCTTTTTTCTGTTTTTTTTGTGTCCCCTAGATCCATATTTAGATCGATCCAACGGATTATATTCCAAACTTCTAAGCGATCTAAACCAATCCCTTCTCAAGAAATCAGTCAACTCCATCCTCTTGACTTGATTGAACCGAGTCTTCCCTTGGAAATTCATGAGAAGACTTCACATCTTTCATGTGTTCAATTAGCTGAATAAGATCTCTAAATCTTTCATTATTTTCTCCATGAGTTCTAAATTTCCCTCACAAGCTGTCCGAAAGCGTTTCTTAGTGTCACACTCACGCCATCCTCTAAGGAGTACTCAAAACCATGCTATCTTCTAATAGCCTCTATTGTCCTTCCGGATCTCACCTTCTCTAGTATTAAGACTATATACAAGTTATGATTAACAGCAATCCTAGGCATGGACACATTACTTCTATCATAGGATGAAGTTTTAGAATTCTAATCTAACTTTGTTCCTGAACGGAATATTTTTAATGATGACTGGTTTCTTATTAGTCATAGCCCTGTTGGAAATTCCTAATAGATCCGTATAAAAAAAACATCCATTTTTAGTAGATTGAATGTGTGCTTTTGAAATCGTAATTCCTCATAAATCATAAGTCATTCAGATCCGCAAATGCATATACGAGTCGATACAAAACATATCTGCATTTACAACCATATACGTATATAATGAATATCCGCATTTATGAGGAATTACGATTTCAAAAATACATATTCAGCCTATTAAAAACGGATACATTTCTTTAAAATGGATCTATTAGGAATTTTCATCAGAGTAAACTTTGCGAAAATTCCTAATAGATCTGTATAAAACAGTTAAAAAGCTAGAATATGAATAGTTTGATTTTTGTGTAGGATATTTTATAGGACTTCATGACGTTTTTTTTTACGAGCATGTCCCTCTCTTGGCAGCGCCACTACTACGCACAGCGGATTCCTATAGGTTGTAATTGTATCTAATAAAGATATATCAACGTATTAGCATCTATAAGCTTTTGCATAAAAAAAACTTACCTATTTCTATCTGTGTGTATTGGATGCAATCTGTATGCATCGAATACTGATGATATCTATCTGCAATTACGGATACCGCCCCTATCTGCATCTATGTGCAATGTTAACCTATAGAAATTTGTCTGCAACTACGATTAAAAGATTCCTGTCTGTTTCTGTCTGGATTGTGCATTGAATGCTAACAGTATCTATCTGTAATTACGGATATCGGAATTGCAGAGATATTAGCATCCGATGTATACAAATTACATTCAATACGCAGATAGAAACAGGCAAGTTTTTCTAGTGCAAAAATTTGTAGATGTTAATACGTTAACAGATCTTCATTAAATACAATTACATTTTCTATCTGTATTTGCAGATATAATAGTTGCTCTCAGAAAAGTATAAGAATTGAATATTCTTTTCAAATAGTCCGTTAAAATTCATTAGAAGTTCTATTTGTTTCTATCTGTTTTTGATTATTTCTAATGGAAATTTTTAGGGGCAATGAGCCCATAAATCACTCGGAAAAAGCACCGCAGTCACGTACGTGTGCCAACTGCTAAATTATGATATAACGCAAATTCGTATAGAATCACAATGGATAGGATAGAATCACAATCATAAACTGCGGATAGATTATATTCACTGACATTTGCTCAAACGCAAATAGAAACCGATAAGTTATGTATCCCCAAATACAATCTTGTACATTTAAAAGCGTGCAATTGCGGATAAATTTTGTGCACGACAATGTGTATAAGAACGTATGACGAATACCTGTTGGGCGTAGCAGTTTCGCTTATATATATCGTTGTTTGCAAATGCGTATAAATTACAATATAACGCAAATTTGTACGGATAGAAACACACACAATCGTAAACTGCGGATAGATTCCATTACCTGGTGACGACCACACAACGCAAACACAGATCGATATATTCTATATTCGCAAATACAAATGTGTACCAGTATTCTGTATATGTGAACAGAACTTGATTAATTTTTTGTCGTAAAATGCAGATACAATGGAACATTAAATGTTGCGTGTAAGTGCATGTAAATACGCATAAATTTTGCATTCATAAATGTATGGAAAACACATACATTTGATTGATTATGATAAATTCGACAAAATTATCGGTCAGTATACGCAGATATATTCAATTTACAGTTGCCAATAGAAACGTGTAAGATTTTGTAGTAAAAATTTTTCGATGCGGATACATCCAAATATATGCCAATAATTTCTCTTAAATTCGGATAAATTTCGTATATGGATTTATTGATTTCTATTGAGAATTTCCGACAGGGAGGCCTATTAATGTGATCAATCAACTTATTATTCTGTATACGCCCACAAAATATGGGAACTGACAACCTATTCGTAATCTTAGGCCAACTCTGGTCTAATATATCTATCATACGACATAGAAATCGCATTCTTAGAGCCTTCCAAAATTCTAAAAACCTTATGATTCAAACCACAACAGTTATGTTTCATAATTACCTTAATGGTTCTATTTTGTTCATAAACTGAACAGCCTCTGTAAACAGATTTATGTGGACCACCACAATTCCTGCATCTTACTTCTCTATCACACGTACCATGACTAACGTCAGCACATATCATACATTTTTGCTCGCTTCGACAAAACTTTTTAATATGTCTAAAGCTAAAATAATTAAAACATTATTTGACAAGTTCTACGGATAGCCTAATTCTAAGAACGATGAGATTATTAAAAATTATAAAACAAAGAAAAAAGAGGGCTATAAGCCAAAAGTTATTATATAAAATTAAACATGATAATATAGAATGTAATAAAAAAACAGAAATGTTTTAAGTTAAAAATTTAATATAGAAAGCTAGCAGACGTTTTGATCGTGATCGGATCATTTTCAATGTTAAAAACATACATAATCGTTACAATCGGAAAAAACAAAAACATAATAAATTATCTATTTCGCTCTCTAAAACAGACGCTGGTAACATGAAAACGAATAATGTAATGTTCACAATTATAATGTATAATTAATTGTCCCTTGAAAAATTAAAAATAAAAAGAGATTCAGGTACAAATAGTACCTGAATCTCTTAAAAATAGAAACATTTCTTTTTATTTTTAATTTTTGACTTAAAGATCAATAACAGTGAACGCTCATTCAACTGTTGAGAACGCAACCATTATGATCTTAACCAAGTTTTTGCCTGTACTTTTTGAACAAGCTTTCCTATCCAATCCCGAATAACAATTTTATATATATTATGATGATCTTTCTCAAATCTAACTGAGCGACCAGCAACATCTAGATGATCCTGGTCCGAAGAGAGACATACAAATTCCTTTCCATCAAAAACATATATCTCTCTAGAATGTCGAGGATGTCGATGCTCCCGGATCAACACCTTCACTTTTCTTTTTCAGAGTATTACCAATCTCCCTAAAGAGCAATCTCTAATCACGTTTTTCTGCTTAGACAATCTCACAGAATCAGGATCTCCAGAGATCTTTTGAAGCAGAGAATCAAACTCCGCCTCCGTAATAGACATGTGCCTTTTCATGAACGTATCTCGCAAAAACTCTAATAAACCTTCCACAGAATTCGATTTCCTAGCCTAACTGTTTTCCTTAGTCCCCCTTCCGAAGGAGAGTACTACCGAAAAAAAACATGTCATAATGATGAAATCATGTAATTAAAACATGTAAATCATAATGAATTGTTCCAAATCAGTACGTGATTTTTTAAAATAATATTATTTACTGTTATATGATTAACGTGTTTTAAATATATGATTTCATCATGTATTTGACGTGATTTTTTTCAGTAGGGCTACTTTTTTTCTCGTTTTAACTATTTTAGGTTACAATTGAATACTCTTATCCAGCTATCTTAATTAAAAAGCAACCACAATCATCCAACATACAAAGGATAACGACAAAGAGTGACTCTTCTAACACATACAAATTCTATGATAGTCGAAACCAAACTTCTTTCGCTCCGTTTCCGTAAATATATTTTTTATCATATGAAACCCAGCTACGAAACAACGTAACGGAATTGTTCTGATTGGTCAACCCTCATCATTAGTGATGCACCAAGACGAGACAAGATGATTTTTAAAAATACTGTCTCGTTTTGCAAAAACATTGAAAAATTAATTCTTATTTCGATCTCGTTATCAAGATCGAAAATAAATCTCGTCTCGATTTCGATATTCTCGAAAATATAGAATTTTTTACAAATTTTTAAATTAAAAAAATCTCTGACTGGCTGTTCAGCGGAACACAATCAAGTTTTGCAATGTTCTATGATTATCTGCTGGGATAGAATCATACATCTAGATCTAAAAATATAAGTCCCGATCTACAATAGGTGTTTTAAGCCTTAAGTTATAAGAAATTGACCAGTCGAATGCCAGAAGAATAATTCGCTATGATTCATTCATTTCTTATGATTTAATGCTTAAAAATCCATTGTAGATCCAGGCTTCAAATTAGCGAAGAAAACTTCCAATAGTTGTAAAATAAATATTCTACTGATTAATCGGAAGAAGACAGCGTGTACAGTGAGATGGCACGCATAGACATAGATAGATTAAGCATTGTCATATGGTAGGCAAGGATATCGATGATTGTTCGAGAGCGCACCGCGCGGAAAGATTCGAGTGAGAAAACGGCACAAGGTTGATATGATGCACGACAGTAAAGAAAACTCCATTTCTTTGTAATTTAACAAAAGAATTTTCTTTAATATGCTCAGTTACAAAGTCAAAAAATATAATTAATTAAATATCAGATTAACAGAATATTAAATGCGGTCACCTTTTCCAAATGATATTTTGGAATCGCGGTAATGGAAAATCTCGGCGATTTTCTCGGCACTTCTCGAAAGATTCGTTTTATCGCGATTTCACTAAGCGGTTAGCACGGCGATTTTACGAAGCGAGATTATGACTCTAAGAACTCTAAGAACTTTTAGACTCTAAGAACTAAGGACTCTAAGAAGGAGGACGGCGAGATCGAAGCATTTATTGCTTTCGGCCTGGGCTTTCTTCTTGGGAAAAAATCCAATAAAATTTTGCCACAATCGCAATTATTACGTGGCATTAGGTGTACAAAATTGATTGGCGCTTTGGATTCTTTTCTAACGACGTTCAACGTAACAGTCAT
>NW_011627226.1:115337-126626 GCF_000204515.1 Acromyrmex echinatior
CGTGTAACATTGAGTGGTGACGAGACTTGCACGTGGAACACGTCCTCGTCGACTGGCACTTCGCGAATGTATGAGAGCCGAGGCAGTTGAAGCACAGCTTGTGAGTTTCGGCGACGGCCTTGCGGTCGACCGCGGATTTTTTCTTGAATTCTTCACACACCATCACGTGGTGCTTACCCTTGCATAGGACGCATTGAGAAGACTCGGTGTGTTTCTTGACGTGATGCGACTTGGCAGATCGCGACGGGTTGTCATTACCAACGCGTGCAATTGCTGGAGCGAGATGAAGTACCACGCGTTCATTTTTGTGAAGATATTTAATTATTCTTTTTACTTGATAATCACAACGCTTTTTTGCAAAGATTAAACATCAATAAAATATGCGCAGGGCTTCTTGCACAATGTCGGCGAAATGCCTCATTTCCCGATTATATTTTATGGACGGACGAGGCCAAATGGTGTGTTCAACTCAAGAAATCATTTGGTCTGGCAATTCGAAAATCCATTCGCGAGGGCGCCTTTCAATATCGTTGGTCAATCAACGTATGAGCAGGAGTGTTAAAGGACCGAATGGTAAATATTCTTGTAAATTATAAAAAAAATATCTTCTCTTCCATAGTTTTTGTGGTACTTTTTTCGAATGTATTTACAATTGACAATTTTTAGGTCAGTCCTCATTTTTTGCCGCCACATCTCAGAGTACAGAGAGTTTTTAGAAAATGATTTACCGGTGCTTCTCGAGGACGTTCCTCTCAATATTCGCCAAACGCTGATTTATCAGCATGATGGAACTCCTGCACATTTCTCCCGTTAAACAAGAGAAATGTTAGACGCGCGTTTTCCGGAGAGGTGGATGGGTCGTGGTGGTCCGATTACTTGGCCGGCAAGGCCAGATTTAAATGTGCTTGATTACTTTGTTTGGGACCATATAAAAGATTTAATCGACCATAGGCGTGATGACCTTGAACATGAGGTACGCGATGAGATCATGGCGGCCTTAATATCAATACGCCGGACATGGTGTACCGTGCAACGCGGCAAATAGTTCGAGGAGCCGAACTCTGTTCACAAGCACGAGGAAGGCATTTCAAACAATTGTTGCATTAAACAATGAGAATGGATTAGGCCTACTGGGGAAACGATTTAAAAAAAAAATGCGCCAAGCTATCTACCACAAGAGGGTGTAGAAACGATAGCGTTTCCTTAGTACTTAAAACGTTTATATTTTCAGAAGAATATGAGTAGTCTGCATTGTACATGAGTAGCGTCTCATCGCATTCTGTAGTTTAATTTTTTTGTTGCATCCAGAGAAAAATTTCTTCAAAGAAATGTTTCTTTGTTATACGATTAAAAAAAATATTTCTTTGATTTCAACGTCATTTCTTTGATTTAAACATAATTTTTTCAAATTAAAGAAATTTTTTCTTTAATCGTGTAGCAAAGGAATATTTCTTTGAAGAAATCGAAGAAATCTTTCTCTGAGTGTATAACATAAATATTTAATAGTTTTAATTACACTTAATTTTTCTTATCTTACAAAATGATCTCGTAATTAATAATTAATCGTAAGTCTGTACATTGCAAATCCAATATTCTTTCAGCTGAAACTCTTACCTTTTTTGTTTTTTAAATCATTAAATGCAATTGAACGTATTAATTACGTTATTTTGTATCACTGTTAGAAATGTTTTAATGAATTTTAAGTAACGTGTAACGGAAGCTTATGGTCATGCAATAATTGAAAAGAATTGAATAATATAACTGAATATTAGATTACACTAGTCTCAAATGTAATGAACGTTAAAAATAACTTTTATTATAAAAAAATTATTAAAAAAAAACTTTTAATAAAAGTTATATAATAAAAGTTATTTTTTTATAAAGAAAAAATTTTTTTATTATAGTTTTAAAGTACTTTTAAAGCCATTCTGTTTTCATTCTGAAAATTTTTTCTACCTCTTACAATTCCAGCGGTAATTCGCTTCGAAAGAGAAACACCGATTCTTTTCTAAAGGGTGCTCTACCTCCTAAAAGTGCGTATGGATACGTATAAAAAAATACGTGTCGCTTATTTTTGTCTGGAGAATAATATAGTAAATGCTCATTAAAATCGGAGAGGGACAGTTGGGTCCCTTTCCTTGTAAGTTACAGATTTTTTTAATGTAATGAACATGGGCATTAAATTTGATGGATAGTTTAATCGAAATAAACTAAAACATTCAATTTTTAATTTGTGTTGCACTAATACACTTAAGATTTCAGTTACTACAAATTTAAACATCTCATTAATGTATATATAAATAAATTTTTCAGTGACAGAAAATTTAAATTTTATTCATCAGTGAACATAAAAGATTAATAAAATTTAAGAACGTTTCTAACGGTATACAAACTTGTTAAATGGCAAGAAACATGTGAAAAAGAACCTCAGTCAAATGCATGTTCATTATATTGGGTCATCTAAAAAGTATCCGTGGTACTTTGTCACTAGATATATGACCATCAACACACATCTAATGACAAAAAACCGCGGATACTTTTTAGATGACCCAATACATGGAAAAATAATACATCTGGATTTACAATGTAGCGGCTATCTATCTGAGCTTGTACTAATAATTTCAAGTATACACGCATTAACATGTCAAAAAATAAAATTCCGATTAAATATAGCATAAAACGAAGCGATAGTTCCGACAAAGTGTGTCTCGAAGCGTAATTAAATAGAAATATCATATAATAAAGCAAGCGGAAAGATATCGCGACGATCAGCATGTGCTTTGCGTAGTGCTCTAATTAATTACATTAATTAGCTTAATCTAGTCGTGTTAAAATGTATTTAATTGTGCTAAATAACGTGATTTATAATGATAAGAAATGTATAAGGAGTAGGAATACTAGGCGGGTTCTAACCCATGGTGCTAGAGGGAAGCACGGGGATATTCGTAACGCGGGGAAGAAAGGAGGAAAAGGTTCCGGCGCTATTAATGTTACATAAACATAGAGCCCCGGTCCTTATTTTTTGTCGTTACCCGCCGCTCTCTGTCTCCAAAAATGCATCGGTAATAAAGGCTTGCATGTTAGAAAAAGATAGAGCACGCAACGGAGCGCATAACGTGCTATGAGTGAAGAAAGGATGGAAGAATCAATAGAGTACAAGTTTCTTTTTTTTACGACATAGTTTTTTCAATATAGTTTTTCCTGGCGCGTCGAGGCAAAGGAAGGGAAGTAAAAGAAAATACATACGTAATAATGCGAACAAAACTTTTTTATTCACATCTTATTACACTGGTTTTCGTATTTATTAAAAGCTTATAGTTCGCAATCGACAAGCTCATGTCCATTGAAGATGTCGCTATCACGTATAATGTTCTCAGATGCGATGTTAGAGAATCGCGTATACTTGGTATCTACCATATCGAGTCGAGTTAATCGTTCGAACGTTACATCGATACACCCGTTAAAGTCAAACATATGGCGTAGCGTCGTTTCGGTCATCGTAATGCGTACGGATGAAGAATCGAGACGTACGAGCGTAGCATCGTTCAGTTTGCAAACACTGATTAGCGATCCAACGCTTATAAAATTATCCTTGTATTCGTTTCGAAACATCTTGTAAATATTCCTTCGCTGCTCGTAGAGGCTCTTTCACGTTTCGAGAGACAGCGATAGTTCGTGTCAGCGATGATCTCCAATGGCGACCTCCACGTAACTCGGTGGGCCAACGTTGATTCCAATTTCCAAAAATTTGTAGTATTCGTTAGATTCGTATTTGTAGTTGTCGTATTCGTCAGATCGTAACGTCTGCTCAGTAAACGCACCGCATAATACTCCGTACTATGTACATACATAATGTTAAAAAACGTTTCTTTTGTGTATAGAACGTTCAAACTTACATGTTATATTCCTTCTTCACATTGTACGATGCACTGCTCTCTTTAGCGAAATACATTTTTTCAGCCGTTCGTACAAGCGGGTATCGCAAGACTGATTGCATCCGCGTAAATTGTGACGTAATACTTTTGGAATCGATGAGAGAAGGCAGGTCCTCTTCCTCTTTCTAAGAATTTCGAACATGTCGCGACACGTTTTATCAAGTCTTTCTATTTTCTTTGTCACGAATTTATACGTACGTTTATACATACGTTTATACATACATACGTTTATACATACGTACACACGTTTATACGTACATACGTTTATACATACGATTATACATACGTTTACATATACATACGTTCATACATATGCTTATACGTACGTTTTATACGTACGTTCATACAAAAGTATGTACGTAAACCTTTGTATACATTTAAAGGAAGGGAAAAGAAATACATAATAAATACATTAATGTATTTTTATTTAAAAAATTCTTTCGCAACCACCAGTTATATATTTTCAATACATTTTATAACGCACAATTCTTAACATGTTGTCCGCATCGTATAATATTAGTAACATCTAGATTAGATAAAGATTTCATGTCTTCGTAAATTGCATCCAAGGTCTCGATGTACATGCATTCTCGCTCATCGTTCAGAAGCAAATTCCGCAGCCACGTTCGTTTCTCGCGTCCCTTGACATACACGACAGCATCGTCTTCAAATACAGTCATAATTAGACGCTTCGCCTCATTGTACGGGATCGTCCCGTCCTCCCATTACAATCCATGGTGATAAGCAATCAACCAGGAGGTGCAAGACCTGTCAGATCTTGTCAAAAATTTCCATAGCACGGGACTCGTAAAAATGTAATGCGTGAGAACGGTCCCCTGTTTCAGCCACTTCCTTCACGATAAATTTTTTGTTAACGATGAATCCTTGCAGATCCACGAACGATGGCATGGCTATGTCGAGAAGACTGCGACGTCGATTGTGACGTAACGTAGATTTTATATCGTGTCAGAGGTGCATTTAGGTGATTTTGCGCACTACGTTGGTCAATGGATTATACTGAGCTACACGATTATGTATGATGAGACAATAAGTTGTTGTATTTGCAGGCACATTCTCCTTGCAGTCAAATTCTATGTGTACATCCACAGTGGCACTCTTGAAGGAATCGTTTTGTCGCGAGCAATCAATGACCACAAAAGGCCCTTTCTCGACAAATGAAAGCACGTTGAGTAGCGTTTCGAAGCAATCGATTCCACAATATGCTCTGCGAAAGCGTGCGTACATATCAAATAGAACGGCGTATCTCTTTTTGTCAAAATCTAGATTTAAATCGTCGTACGGATAAAACGCCGAATTTAGATAAAGTTTCATCTTACTCAAATTACAATCGTCGAACACGCTAACATCTCATGACATGATATTCTTCCGACCGGTTTGCAGAGCAAAGATAACATATCGAGGCTTCTCAAGCTGAGTCGCCGTTTTGACGACCATGAGTGCTTGGTCGTATTCTGTAACAGAGGATACTCGTACAGATCCCACGAGCGAAAACTCATGCTTAGATATAATATAATGATCGCTTTTCATCGCAGCATTGATAATTTATTGACCTCGTTTAATGCAACGTGAGGCATCCGCCACTGTACATTAAATAATTCAACCTCAGACTCCGTCGTAGGATTTCTTACCAAGCAATTGTTGCACGCTCGTATCAAAATTAATTCGTGGCGAGCGTTGACAATCATTTGTAATCTTCGCAAAAACCCAACAGCATGCTGAGCGACACGCAAAAATTAAAGTGTCCTTCATCCGTATTGGATCTAGAGTTCCATCCAGCGTTTAGCGCAATCAAAGTTTAGCTTTATCGTACGTCATTGACACGTAATTCTTGAGCGTGCTAGTTATGTTCACGTTTCGGTTGCGGTCAATCTCCACACCGTTGAGTTCATATCGAATTTCATCAAACATGAACGCCACGCAATTATTTACAAGCGTCGTTGGCATCTGATCGTTTTTCTTTTTCACTGTCAATCTTCCTTCGAGATAGAGAAAACTTTCGCACGGCAACGTGTACAAATCCTGTTGCTGTATGGGTATTCTTATCTCGTCGCTGTACCCGAATATTGTATTAGCGAACGGGTTGTACGTGTGTCTCAATCTTGACGATGCGATCGTCAAAGATCGCCTCACCGGTAATATTCAAGATATCAATCATCTCAAAAGTTGCGCACCGCGAATCCCAAAGATTGTAAAAATTTAACGTTCGACGCGCTGAGCTTCTTCTTGCTGACGCAGTTGGATGAACGAGCGTTATCGAGCGGTGATCTTAGCCTTGTAAAAAATGCGTTATCTCTCTGCGTGCGCTCCGTTCCGTTCAATACGAGCATCTCACGCTCGCTGTCGCACGTGCAATTTGACGGTGATCTCCTCTCCGCGAAAATCGAGTAATCGAGTCCTGGTCGACGACGCGTATCGTTAGATCCGTAATGCTCCTTGTCATGATCGGCAGGTAAATGATCTGCACCGGCCTATCCGATATCTTCTTATATCCTGGTAGCACGCTCGGCGAAAATTCGTGTATCGTGTACGCGCTTTTGCCGTTGCTGTACGCGTTGCGGTCACGTTGCACTCTACGCGGATAACGTTTACGTTCATTATGTTGATCAACATATCCGATTCGCGCCATCTTCGCGGTCGCAATATACGCTTCGATGAGAATCCCAGCAGCGATCCAATGCTGTTGGGCTTGCCAAAGTTTATTCTATATGCACATTTAATCTCGCATCTCATCGTGTTGTAGTTTGCGCGGAGTGTAATCGGGTATTCTCCACCCTCATTATTATCATCATCAGTGTCATTGTTGTTGTTATTGTCACGCACTACGTCAACGGTTTCAAGTGCGTCGCGGTGCGAACGTTTCCGTAAAATCGCACGTTTCAAAAATTCATTTATGTCTCGCACTTCATAGAAACCCTCGGGAATTGTAATTTCTGCGTCGTCTTTGCCAAAATAAAATTTATTGTTCGATTCGTTTACATTTGGTACCATGTGATAAGTCTCAAAAATCGCCAGACTGCTTGTAATCGCCGTCATTCAAATCTATGGAGGGAAAGTAGTTCGCTGCGAGGGTGCTCTTCCCGCTCAGCGTAAGTGTCAGCGACATAACGGAAAAAGCGTTCGACTAATACTGAGATTTTACAGCACCTCGCTTTTTAAATTCACGCGCGCTTACCGTTTGTAGAAACTGCAGACACATTTGTCCGCAGAAGCTCTGATAGGACGTACGATTGTACTCTATCGTCGTAGCATCGTTCTCGAAATATCGCATCAGTTCCTTGGGCGGTCGAAGATTACCGAAACTGTCAAAGTATACGACGCGGTTGTTCCTCTTGGCATACGCTAGCAGTGAGTACCAGGACCGGTCGCATCATCCAGATTCACCGATTTTGGCGCGCCTCGCTCGTCGATAAAGCGTTACGCATGAAGACACTTCTAAAGTATGATACGCGCATAAGTCTCGTGAGCACGTCAATTGCACGTTGGTAGTTGCACCCGAGGGCATTTTTATCATCTCTTTAGCGTTTTTTTTTTCTTCGCTGCTACACCCTGTCCGCGTTTATAGGGGCTGAGATACAGTCCGTATCCATATTTGTGCGGAGCGAGATACAGACCGGCCCTATTCCATCGCGCGATCGTGACGTTGCAGTTCCTCGAGCTGACGTCGCGCGGCTTTGCTATTGTTTACCGCTTTCGCCACGCTGGCCGCTCCGCCAATCAAGGATCCGAGCGCACCCAACATTGGCAGAAAAGGTAACGCATTACCTCGTTTTGCCGTTTTTGGAAATATCCACTTTTTCGTTGTCTTTTTCCTTGTTGTCGTCTTCTTCTTTGATCATGCCGATCTTAGTCTTGGCTTTCATCGCTTCCCAAACGACAGCAGCGGCTGCTCTCTCGCTAGAGTCGAATCTCTCGCGGTGACGCGTTTCCGCGCCTCCTCGGCGAGTACTTTGTCTGCCGCGTGTCTATTGGTGAGATCGTTGCTCCGAGAATACGCGATGTCGTGTTCTCGGCATGCCGCGTCCAGCGGATTTATGCCCGCATCATCTCTGGCTAATCGCTTTGTAAGTCCGAGTCGCAAAACTGGTAACCCGGAATATGTAACTCGAAAGGAAGCGCGTTTATCGTTCGATTCAACAGACTGCCGTCCGACGTTGACATTCGCTACAGTCCTTTATCTTAGGTGCGGGACCGTCGATGTGCATCCCCTGCCACGGCTGATTGTAGTAGTCGCAGCGACGATACGTTCGAACTTCTGAATCCGCCTTCGTGTTCAGGAAGCTTGTCTCACACGTACTCGATATAGTCACCGCATACGCGTAAGAGTATAACATTCGATATATACTGCAGCTGCTCGGCGTTCAAGTCCTGAATGTCGAAAGGATGACACAGCGCGAGATACATTTTGCTATTGCGCGACTCGTAAATTCGCGCGCCTTTAGTCATTCGAGAGCGCGTAGCCTTAGTGTGAGCATGAAATTCATGCTGCAACCACTGTCGATACGCGTCACGAACTGCGACGCGAAATCGCGAATGGGAGGCAGCGTGGAGAAGCGCAAGCACGGCCAAATGTTGCCGAGTACTGTATGCGCGATCATTTGCGGTCTGTCGAATTGTAGTAAAACCAACGTTCTCATAAGTTACTCAAGAGCCCGAACGGCGTACGTTTCGAAAACGTGTACGTCTACTCGAAATTGTTGCAACAGCCAAAGTATCAATATCTCGAAAATTTGTTTACGTCTATCGACGAAATCGGCTACTTTACGTTCTCCAACAACAGCGACGTCGTTCCACCGAGCGAGGCGCGTCCAAATTCTATTTTTATCTTTGATGACGTGGCATGCGACAAGCAGGATGCGGTGAGAGAATACTTTTCGATGGGTTGCCACGCGAACGTCGACTGCTTCTATCTCAGTCAGACGTACGCGAGGATACCTAAACATCTGATACGCGACAACGCGAACATGCTGATCCTGTTCAAACAGGACGGTACCAACTTGAAACACGTTTACAACGATCATGTGAATACCCACATGTCGTACGATGAATTTTGCATGTTGTGCCACGACTGTTGGCAGCAAAAATATGGATTTCTAGTGATAGACAAAGACAGTGGGCTCATAAACGGACGATACAGAAAAGGATTTAACGAGTTCGCGATACCATAAGGTGACCAGTCGTTGTCGATAACAGCAGTTTACTTAGCCAGAGACGAACATGGCAGATGTGCGCGAGCGTGAAAAAATCGCGAGGGAGATCGAGAAGACGAGCGAGTCGATCAAGAAACATCGCGCTCTGAAGACCGGTAGAATCGAAGAGGGCATTGCGTTGAACAGATATTTTAAACCTCTTATCGAGCCGCTGCGACTTTTCGTCGACAATCCCGGCGTGCGCGCGACAAAGAGAGAGTTGCGCGATGAAGATGCAACGTCTGTCTTTAAACGTGAGAGAAAGGAGGAAAAGGAACAAGAGAAGGAGGAGGAGGGAAAAGAAACGAACGAGACGTTCGAGCGTTCTCATAAATCGATCGCACGATCGTGCACAGCCGATAACCTCTACACCGCGTGCTAAAATCGTACCGACGATAGAGTCGTTGGAGAACGTTTTCGAAACGACAGAAGATTCGCTAGCGACGAAGGTTCAAAATCAGCTGCAAACGTCGAAAGGTCGAGAGGCGTTACGAAATGACTTGGGCCTGCTGGGGCAAAAGTACGTCGAGGCTGTACTCCTGAAGGGAGTGCAAGATAAAGAGAGCGGTATAGATGTGTACGGCGTTTATCTACACAAGGATGGGCTGATGTTTGGCAATAAACGTTTCGACGTGACGCGGACAACATAATTATCAACGCCGGTACACCTGGTCTTTACGAGTTGATTTTCAAGAAAATTCCCAACAATGTCCTCTACACGAAAAACGATATGCACAGTACAAGAGCATGCTGTTGGTGATGAATGCGCACAAACACAAGTACCATTCGCAGGGTCGATTATTGAGCAACAGGGGATACAAGTACAAACACGTAATCGCGCCGTTGATGTCGATCACACCTAAGAAACAGAAGAAGAAATCTGGAAAGGGATTACCTCATGCAATGACATTGAATGACAACGCGATCGATTACGAGCACTGGTCCCAACGGGAACTGGATTGTCTACGATTGCTTGACGCTTCGCATCGAGGCAATAACGCTCACGACAACGAGATGCTGTCGATCATCGAGAAACTTCGCGAAGCTGGTCTTATTATAAATTAAATCGCGTATCCATGAAACGATCCAGTTGAGTAAGATCAGTGAGAAAAAATACATTATTTTCTTGTACCCAGTGTATTACGCGTCGAATCATGAAAAAGAAATCTGAAAAAAAGAGAGAGAAAATTTAAATTTTCGAGAGACGTCGACTCGTCGAGGAATTGCTTGTGCGAGGAAAAATTTTCCGCGAAGGTGCGTCATAGTTCGGGGATACGACGATCTGTGGCAGGCCGATGTCGTTGAGATGCGCCCGTACTCGAGCTTCAACAGAGGCCATCACTACATACTCACCGTCATCGATGTGTTGAGCAAATACGCGTGGGCCGTACCACTCAAGAGCAAGGGTGGAAGCGAGACGGCTAAAGCTATCGCTGAGATTGTCGAGAGAGCAGAAGATGTCCGAAAAACTTACGATCGGGGAAAGAGCTTTAATCACTATTCTACGTATTCGACATTGAAAGCGTTAGTGCTTGAGCGGTTTAATCGCACGGTCAAGAACGACATGTGGAAGATTTACGCTCAATGGTAATTACAAGTGGATCAACGAGCTGCCGCGTCTCCTGTCAGATTACAATGTGCGCAAGCATCGCACCATCGGCATGCGACCCGCCGAAGTAACTCTCGCGATCGCCGAAAGACTCTTGGACACGGTGTACAGCGCGATAAAGATCGCGGGTCCTGCAAAATTCAAAGTAGGCGATTCGGTATGCGTGAGCAAGTACAAGACGATTTTTAAGAAGGATTACACGCCAAATTGGACCACCGAGGTGTTTACGATCATTAAGGTGCATACCAATCCTGTAATCTATTTACTCGAGGATTATTGCGGAAAATCTGTCGCTGGAACTTCTACGAATACGAGTTGCATCGCGCTACTCATCCGGACGTGTATCTCGTGGAGAAAGTATTGCGCAGGAAAGGAAACAAGGTGTACATCAAGTGGCTAGAATTCGATGGATCGCACAATTCATGGATACACAAAAACAATGTTATTTGATAAAAATTTTGATTCATATATTTTATTTCTACATATAAAAAATATATCAATATAAGTATTAGGTGTTGGAATTAATTCGTAGCGTTTT
>NW_011627228.1:8786-28441 GCF_000204515.1 Acromyrmex echinatior
ACATATAATAAATATATAATATACAAACCTATACAAATTTTACTTAAGACATCTTTTCAAGTTTTCGTATATTTTACTCTTCCGACAACAATTATTTACGCATATAAGCATGGATTACGTATGTACGGAAGCGTTAATAATTAATTCTCGAAAATGATATGTTGTAATATAACTTACACATAGTTAAATTCATAAAAAAATAATCTTTAATTTAATAAAAAAAAAAAATTTGAAAATTTAAGGAAATTATGGGTGGTGGGAGTATTTTGTTAAACAAAAAAATAAACAAAATTTTTTTATCTATAACTTTAAAATACTCTTGAAACCGTACAATTTTTGTTTAAAAAATTTTTTTCTAAAAAGATCTTTTATACTTCCGACGATATTCGCCTTAAAAAAAAATATCGTTTTTTTTTAAGGGATGTTTCACCTCTTAAACATGAGTTAGCGCACATATAAAAAAATACGTGTTTCTTAGATTTTCGTGTTTAACAACATATCTCATGGAGAATCAAATCGGTTCCGGAAGTTGTGGATCTTCCCTTTGTTAGTTTCATAAACTCAGTATTGTTTGTGCACATTGTGATGTTTAGTGCTGCACTGTCGTTTGGTCCATATGAACTATAAAACTTTTGTATTAAGTAAACATCTACATCAGGTGACAGTTCTACGTGTTAAAAAAATTTAAATTTTTAACTTTTTTTTCGATTTTAGTTTAAAGCAGAGCCTTCCAAATGGTCATGTGATCGTGTCCCCATCAAAATTTCAATAGTAAGCATGCCCCTCTCTATTTTACTCCCTCCAACGCTACCTTCTAGTCTTCTTGCTACACGCGTTTAGAGCCGTCGCAAGCAAGTATGCAAGTATAACTCTTAGGATTAATAAAAATCCCAAACAAAAATAAAATAAGTCATAAATATGGCTTCTTTTGCTTTTGTCTCTTTTTCGATATAGATATACATATCTATCTTTTAATGAAACAGTGCCTGACTGCTATACAAAATGATACATCGCGTCACCGCGCTGGTGCACAGCCACGAATAGAAGAGAAGGGTTGGACCCATGGTGGGGATAAGCACGAGCGGCCGAGAAGCAAAAGGATTAAGGGTCCGCGATGCCCGATTTGGAAGACTCTGATCTAAAGTCTATTGCAATACTACCAAATTTTGTGTCTATTTTAATCCTGTAAAAGGATTTTTTATTCTGTTCCATAAGTTCGGAAATTTATATCGATCTGCAATATTTTAATAATTTGACCACTCTAATATCCTTTTAAGGTATAAATGAACAGAAAACTGGTTACAAATCTAGCTTAATTTAATGCTTATTAAAAAAATTATTTCTTTATGATTGGGCAGGTTCATACAGATTTTGTTATTGAGGTCTAATGTATAGATTATAAGTATTAGGTGTTGGAATTAATTCGTAGCGTTTTACAAGAGATGGCACAAGCAGTACACTATTTCGTTGTTACCTATAGTTCTGTATACATTGTAAACATCTATCATAGGACGTCATTTGCCGTACATAACCTTTCTTGAAATCATAAATAACAATACTGTATAATTCATTGAATATGTCAAAATTTGTGCCAGATAAAGTGTTTTTGCGGGGAGTTTTGCTTCATTACTTTAATATGAACAAAAGTGCAGCTGAAGCTCATCGTATTTTAGTGGATGTGTATAGTGAACATGCTCTGGCTGAGCAAACGTGTAGGAAGTGGTTTGCACGTTTTAAAGCTGGTGATTTCGACTTGGATGACAAGGAGCGACCTGGTCAGCCGAAAAAATTTGAAGATAACGATTTGCAGGCACTGCTCAATGAAAACTCATGTCAAACACTTAAAGAATTATCTACGTCATTGGAAGTTGACTTCTCAACAATAGGAAAACGTCTTAAAAGTTTGGGCATGATCCAGAAGGAAGGACATTGGGTCCCATATGAATTGAAACCAAGGGATATTGAGAGACGTTTTCTCACGTGCGAACTGCTGCTTCAACGGCAGAAAAGAAAAGGTTTTTTGCATCGGATTGTTACCGGTGACGAAAAGTGGATCCATTATGACAATCCAAAGCGCAGAAAGTCATGGGTTAAGCCCGGCGAACCATCAACATCAGTGGCAAAGCCCAATATCCATGGCTCAAAGCTCCTGCTCTGTATTTGGTGGGATCAGAAGGGTGTCATATACTACGAACTGCTAAAACTGCTTGAGCCGTGCATTGAAGCAAAAACAGTCGGAATACTTCGAAAGACACGATAAAGTCATCTTGCTGCACGACAATGCTCGCCCACACGTTGCAAAACCGGTAAAAACATACCTGGAAACACTTAAATGGGAAGTGCTACCGCACCCGCCGTATTCTCCTGATATTGCACCTAGCGACTACCACTTGTTTCGATCATTAGCTCATAGCTTGTGCGAGCAGAAGTTCACATCTTACGAAGATTGTACAAAATGGTTCGATTCCTGGATTTCATCTAAAGATGAACAGTTCTTCCGACGCGGTATTCATTCACTGCCCGAAAGATGGTCAAAAGTAGTAGAAAGTGATGGGAAGTACTTTCATTAATGTATTTTTTAATGCTCATGTGAAATAAATAACATTCTTTCATTAAAAAAACGCTACGAATTAATTCCAACACCTAATATATACCAATAAAGTCATTTTAAGGAGAGATCATTTAAAAATATTGGGAGTGTGATTTAATTTTGAGAATTTTTTTTCTCAAAAACTGATTTATTTAATATATTACGTAAACGTTTAATAACTGTTATACAATTAACATTTAATTTTCGGTAAGTTCTGACGTGGATTGTGGATTTTCATCCAATGCTTGTAAATCTGCATTTTCCAGCTTTTGTCATTAACATGGGAATCACTACTTTTGAATCGTCTGAACCAATATTCACATGTCTTAATTGACGGAGCAATCATAAGTTTCTATCAGAATTCTATGACCTTTAGCCACCGATTGATCTTCCGATTGAAAGATAAACGCATGTCGAAAATACTCTTTAGGAAACTTCATTTTTTAAAATGGTATAAACACGATGTTTACTGTTAGTCTATTGTTAGTAAATTAAATATTGTATTATGGAATAATATTAAAGCATTAATAAACAATAGCTATGATTGAAGTGTCTTTAACAACACTGACATTAATGCCATCTTTTGCAAAACTCTCAAAACTAAATCACATTCCTAATATTAACTTACTTTCAATGCTATTAGATGTACAAATAAATTTCCGCCGTTTTTTATCAAACGGCGGAAACTTATTTGTACACCTAATATAAATTCAATTGTATTAATTTTTTCCCTTGTGTTGTTTTTTTTTTATGATCCTGCCAGCTTAAATATTAAACTAGTAGCGCCACTGTTTTCTTGGAAATGACATATAATATAGAATTGTTTTTAGTAGAACAAAATAATACAAATTCAGTCCTATTAATTTTTATACTATTTTTCTTTTTTGTTTTATTTTGAATTGGTCCTGTCAGTTTAATATTAAGCTAGCAGCGCCACGATTTTCTTTGAAATGTCACACAAACAAAATTATATCACACGGTATAAAATTATCATTAATGTACAATTTAATACAGAATGAGTACTAAAAATTCCGATAAGTTCGATTTGATTCTGCTGATTTGATACTGTTTTACAGAACTCAAAAAAGTCAATTTTTGCTCTCAAAGGGAAAGATTGAATTTCAGATGATTCGGATTATTTTAATGGTAGGATCAGGATTAAATCGTCACGGTAGTGTTTCGATGTCAAGTCAGATGTGACTCCATCATCTATTTTACATTTCACACATGCTGTTTCAAAGTAATAAACCAAAGATTATGGTTATTGCCTTTTATTATCTTTTTTTTTTTTTTTTTTTTTTTTTTTTTTTTTTTTTTTTTTTTTTTTTTTTTTTTTTTTTTTTTTTTTTTTTTTTTTTTTTTTTTTTTTTTTTTTTTTTTTTTTTTTTTTTTTTTTTTTTGATAGCTGAGTTAAGCTAACATACTGAACCGTGCAATATTTTTTAGTATTATTTCATAATTATTTATTTTTTTATTTACAAATAAATAAAAAAAAGTGTTATGTTATTAATTTTGAGGCTTCCACGGATATTATATACAAATAAAAATCTAAACTAATTAAAAGATTTTCAATGTTAAAATATAAATAATGCTATTCTTAATGCTAAGAATAGGCTAATGAGAGTTAGCGCAGATATATGAGTGTAAAATTTTTGGATCGAAAATAATTATTCAGTCGATTTATGTCTTTTTTATTCTAATTGAACATTTTAACTCTCTTTAGAGTTCTCTTCAGTAATATTACAATAGACAAAGTCACCCATCCATTGGGAACAAGTTATTCACAGATTAACAAAACTGAAGTAATATTGAATCTGAATAGTTTAAAATTTTTTAATTAAGTCAGTTAAGATTAATCTGTGAACAAAAGAGAATACCAAGTGACTCACCTCAAGAAAAAAACAAGAGAAGCTCGTAACCCCATATCAATTAACAATAAGAAAAAAAGATGTATTACAAAAATTAAGATATATTGATGATGTCTATGATCCGTACAGCATAACGTATCAATAAAATATAAATATTAATTTAAAGAAAGCTAAGAAAGGTCAAGTAGTTGTAGGTCAAAATCAAAGATTATATATCAATTGCCCACATCACTAATTGGCTAATTTAAAATAATATAATCTCATTGGTGAAGCAGTGAAAAATTATTAGGAACAAGCCGATGTGAGTGGTGTATGCAACTGAACTATAATATGTGTAAGTGCGCCGCTCTCAAAATGAAACATAAATAACATAAAATATGAGAAAGTCAAAAGTCAAATATACAAATCATTCTATATTACAATCAATGATTAAAATTTATTTAGCAACGATACATACGCATGATGCAGTCCCTCAGTATCCAATCGCAGATTAATCCTTAGTACATTTTATTATAGTTTTTAGCACTCTTAACCCTAGTATGATATTCATAGGTCCAATGTATCCTATGCGATTTTTTATATTACTGTAACTTTTTTATAATATTATATAATTTGAAGATTGAGATTGAAAAAAACCTTAACTATCCATAGATATGATAAGTCTGCAAGGGTTTTTTTTTGCGTTATTTTCGATGTAAGAATGCACGATAGTTCGAAGAGAGTACTTGGGACCCACGTATGATTAGCTTGTAAGTTTTCAGCATTCTAGGTATCTCTTTATTTTTTATTAAATATACGTTTACTGAGTTTCGAATAGTAAATACATGAAAATGTAGAACTAAAATAAATAATATTTCAATATAATAAATAGTAGAAATTTTATAATTTCTGTCAGTCTTCGGAGATCGCTCAGCCGGGGCGGATTTATTGCTTTAGAGCGAGTGTTGCATCATCCTCTAAACTAAATTCTAATAAACTTAATTATATATACTATAATAATGTTTATACTTGTACAATCCTTTATCTTATATGTGTATTATAACTCTTTCATATTGTTCAAATAATAAAATTTTATTTATTAATTGTAAACTTAAAATATGTAGATTCTTAAAAAATGTCGATTTTCGATAGTTCAAATAATTATACTTTTTTGAGTGATTCATATCGTACTATTTTTTTTTGTTAGTCCAAAGAGTCAACTAAAAAAATCCTATGGGTTTTTGAACATTAAATTAAAAAATTTAAGAATTGTTTATATAAAGTAGTCATTTTTTTGCGAATTTTTCCAATAAAATTTCTTTGAAACATTGTAATTGATTGAAAACAAAATATTTATTTGATTCATATTTATTTCTCTTTGTCTGACTTCGAGGTATAAATTTCACACTTCATTTTGAGTTAAAAAAATACGTATTCAGTCCAGAGATATAGCATGATGACAAAATTGCAAGATTTCATAAACTCTGGTGTTATAAGGAAGGTAAGCAAAAATAACAATCATACTAGGAATAAATACATAGGAATTAATACACACGTTTGGTCATTTATGTCCTGGATTAATTTTCATCACTTTTATAAGTATATATAAATTATTAATTTTTACATATATTTTGATATCTTTAGAAAATATTTGTGCAGTTATATATTCATAATAAATTGTAGATAAATTGTTATAACTAAATATAGTTAATGAAATAAGAAAAATGCACTGTTTCATATAAAAATGTAAAACTCTGAAATAAAAATGTTTAAAGGAAAAATATACATTGTTAGAAATGTAACCACGAGCTTCCTTTACATATATTACATATAAATGAAACTCATGGTTAAGAACGAAATTAAAAGTAATGAATAATTTAACTGAAAATTAAATTACATTAATTACTTAAATGTAATGAACATTAAATTTCATAAATTTTCATGAAAAATACATTAAATTTATGTATATGTATACAAATATACTTTTTAGTTACAAATACATTAAATTTATAATGTAATTTATAATGAAATTAAGTTTAAATTGTGTAACTTAAAATTTAATGAAATTTAAGAATTTCTAACAGTGTAGTTTAATATCTTAAAATTGATGTTTCAAACTATATAAAAAAAAAATAGTCAAGTATCGGGTGTCTAAAAAGTTTGATTATTGAGTAATCTGAAAATGATATTTTTTTAATATGCATGAATAGCTATACATTGAAGATATATTGCATTTACATTTTAAAATTTGCAAATACATTTTATTATTGCTATTGTGTTAAAAAAATTTATAATTTGTTCTCTATAACATTACAGACATTCTCTATAACATAATATATAATATTACTGATAACATTTAGAATAAATAAAAATCGCGTTTATTGAGAGACAATGTGTTGTTTTAGGGTTAGATTTTTTTTTTAATAATTCGCAAAATATTCCTGCAATACAAATGAGAATTAGTTAAAAATAAAGAAAAAAATAAAAAACTTCTTTAGTTACAAAAAATGTACACTCTGTAAAATGTACACGCGTTATTTGTGATCCAGAGATGAACTTCGGAGTTATGCCAGTTAAGGAATACGCATGAATTGCCGGTAACATGTAAAACTTGTTCTAGATGCTAAACTTTTTTTTAAGAATAGAAACGAGACCGGTATTTGACAGGTGTTCTTAGTATTTCAAAAAAAAAAGCGCAGGACACGAATGATCCACAGGTGTGTATTAAGGGTTAAAATCATTCTTCTGCGTATATATATGAGCAATAGAAATTAAAGGCTCATTTGGAAATCTTTCAATATCAAGAATTTGAATATTTTTTCAATCAAAATAATGATGAAAATTAATTTTGTGATAATTCCATGATAATTGATTGATTGTTAATATTTCTGTTAATATGGTTGTGATGTTTAGATATTCTACATAATTTTTTACCTATTTATTCAACGCATCGCAATCTTTGCATAAGATTATATTAATGATACTTGTGTTAAAATATTTTGGGAGAATGTTCTTGTAAACTTTTATAAATCTATTAAATGTGTGTGTTTATTTAACCTAAAAGGAAAGAATAATTTCATTTCTAGTCTTAAAAAAATCACGAATTTATCCGCATTCAAAGAATCATAAGGTAACAAAAACCACTGTTAATGACTTCTTGTTAGATTCATTATTCTTATTGTTTGTCTGTTTTAAAGATAGTTTTAGTTATGGAACAAACATTTCAAGTGTAAGTTAATTACAATATATAAAAAATTAAATCAACCTGATTATTATTTATTAAAGTATTTATTATAAACTTAATATTTTTATGAAATTTCGGATTTGAAAGTAAGACAGCTCGATTATTCCGGTTATTACACTTTTTTTTGAATGATAGAGTGCGATGAAAGATAGTTAAGGTAACGAACCCTCTCATTAGCCTGTTTTTAATGCTATGTTTTTAATATTTTATATACAGAAGCAATGCATTTCGCGAGTTATTTCCATGTTCAGATCTATTATTAACATGCCAAAATTTCGTGAATATTGCAGTTCACTTCATTGGAGCGAGGAACAGTCTAATCCGAAATATTCACAGAATATATATAAGAGTAACATTCAAATCATTATAATCATTAAATATTCCATTCATACAATGTTTTCAGAAAATGTTTTATATACCATATTCAAAATTATAATTTCCCAGAAATTCCAAGTCCAAGGAGATACTGGAATTAATTTTTAAGCGAAATTATTCCGTCTAAAATATATTTCGTTTTATTTCATTTTGGAGCTTAATTTTGGGGATTTATTTCGCAGGCGAAATGCTGACTTGCTCCTTTCCTACATGATTCTTATTTATGAATTAATGCATCACTCTTATTAACATAGATCTCTTACCATCTCAAATTCGCAAGAGGTCAAAAATTTAATACTCTTTATTCGCTAATTTTTTTCTTTAACGTCGAATCTTTTATTCTGTTTAGCAGCAAATCGAATTTAAAGTGGGGGAGGGGGAAGTCCATGTTGCTGAATCCGTCATACTAAAAAAAATATACAGTAGTGCTATAATGAAATCAAATACACCAAACTTTTTGATTTTATTTTTTGGCTTTTATTTTTCTCCAAGATAGAGCAAAAAAAATTCAAAAATTTAATATTTTTAAAGAAATATCAATACGATCGTGAGAACCTGCACAGTCCGCATCGCGCTTCAAGTTTCTTTCTATTCTTGTCCAGCTAGTCTTCCCACTACACCGAAATAAAAAAGTGCATAGCTCATTAAGAATTATTTATCAGCTTTCAAACTCCGCAAAAAAATTTGATAATACTTCAGATTAGGGAACCCCTTCCAATGACCTCGACCTTGACATATATTGTCAAGATCGTGACCTCGAGTAATCTGCAACAGGTTTTAGCTGATGCTTGTTACTCATCAAAAAGTTAAGAAGGAAAATTTGAAAAATGATGTCCTTTCATTATATAAAACAAAAATTTCGTGTGGAAGTCGTGCGCTTCTAAGTAGAGGGAAGGATGGATGTGGGATGAAAGTCACCTCGCGTGAAAAGTCATTACGTAAGCAAGGAAGACTACAAAATAGTTTTTAAAATTATATATGTATAATAGAAATAAAATGTTATTTTTCAAGCCTTTTTTATTAATAACTTTTTAACAAATGACGAGCAACGGCTAAAACTTGTTGGAGGTTATGATCTTGTTGATAACATATATCAAGATTAAGGTCATTGGAGGATCCCCTAATCTAGAGTATTACCAAAAATTTTTGAGCTCGTTTCGGTTAGCAGGAATCTTAATTTAAAGATGGGGGAGGAGGGCTGAGTGGATGTCTCGCCGCTCAGTGCGATTGACTCGCGATCTGTGGATCCGGTTCGATACTGGGTTCGGTACCGAATTACATACGGAATTCGATTATTCATCATGCTTACACGTTTGTCCACATGAATTATCTTTTGTTCACTTTTTAAAAAAGAGTTATAAACAAATTAAAATTAAACAATTCGTCACTGTATATGTAAGTGCGTTTACTTCCTAATTACAAACGGGATTTGATTGTCCATCATGCTTACGTGTTTGTCCACGCGATTTTTTTGTCCACTTTTCAAAAAAGAGTTATAAACAAATTAAAATTAAACAATTCGTTACTGTACACGTAAGAATGCGTTTACTTCCTAATTATAATACGTACGGGATTCGATTGTTCACCATGCGTATGCGTATGTCTAGGCAATTGTCTTTATTTTTCAGTGATGAATTATTTAATTTGTTTATAATTTTTTTTTGAAAGATGAATAAAAGAAAATTACGGGTGGAAACGTATGGTGGACAATCGAATCCCATATGTAATTTGGAAGATTCACAGGGAGGTGCTAGAATTTTTTTATTTATTTATAATTTTTTTTTATGGTGAATGAAAAATTTTGTTTATGAAATGTAGACAAATAATAAACAATCGAATGCGATGTAGATTTTGTCAAAATTCGTATTTAGAGGTATCAGATTCACAGACCTCGTCAATTTAATTCGCGATATTACCACAGTAGTTTAAGTGCATGTACAAAAAACCAATTTGGCGCGCAGTTCGAATGTCATGGACAGAAATGGGAAGAAGGGAGAGGGTGGAAGAGGAGAGGGGAGGGGGAGAGGGAAGAGGGGGAGAGGGGGCTCGATTTATTATACTTTATTTATCTATGTATTCGTTTGTTCGTCCATAAATGTCTCTCAAAGTAAGATGCCAATCTATCTGAGGGTACTACTTTATTTTTATATTTGTACACGACTTGCGAATACACGACGTCGCTTAATTTCTTTATTACACAATACGGCTTTCCCAATTACTTTGCAAATTCAGAATTTTTCTTTTCTTTCTTTGAAGATTATACTGCCAGACTTTCTGGAGTTAAAATGATGGCGACACTTCCACACGAAGCGGTATGGCTGAATCGACGCGACTGGTAATACTTGCGGATGAATTAGCGAGATTAGTGGCACTCGCGACGAGACCGATGCGATTGACTATATTCATGACACAACTATTAATGAGGTTAGCGGCATTCGGGACCAACGCGATCGGTAATATTCGCGACAGAACTATCGCCAACGCGGGAGGATAGAGCATTACATTCGTAAATATTATTGGAGGGACTTAGCTGATTCATGAAGATTTCGCGCAGTCTATTCTGAAGTTGAAAAATATCCATCTCGCCGCCGCAGTATCGCCGCGAACTCCTCCTAATTATTTAGGATGCTTCCTGTCACATGTCGTCGACGTGGTCGAATCCTTCTCCGGAGTAACGAGAAACTTCTCTTTTTGTGTGAAGATCGCAATGTGTCACGGTAATTCACTCGGTTCGATCGTCAGTCTGCTCGTTCAATCCGTTCGCACAGACGGGCCCAAAATATTGTGCCCGTGTGGCCGATCGCTCTTGCGTGGACGCGTTTGCGCACTTTCGAACCGCAGAAATAACGAACACGAGTGTAACAAAAAGAATAAGAAACGTTTATTAACAAAGAGAACGGAGAACACAGAACACAGCAAATAAATAATAATGAAGAGATACGTCCGGACACGGCGACGGCTCACATCCAAATCTGAAGATCTTATTAAAAAGTTGAACGGCTAATCGCTTTCTTCAATATATCACGGGTGTCGGCACGAGTATAACAATACATTATGTATACTATAGTATTTCTCTAGTATTTCGTATACGTTTCTTTTCAAGAATACACATGAAAAAAAAGGAACGGTAGGAGCTAATATGTATTGTGATGTAACGTTTTTCGTCTATCACTTTGTCGCGGATAAGCGATTCTGGGTCCTCCTGGGTGAGGGCGGACAACAAGCATGCGGGCGCTACCGTTGTGCGCCACCTTAAATTTATTTTTATTTATTTTTTCTTCTGTATTTTTTTGCATTAATTTTCTGAGAATCGGTAGCTGTGCGTTGATTGTGTCGAAGCTGTCTCATCCGGTTGCCAGCAGGGAAGAAGACCGCCGAAGAGGACTGTCACCGAGGAGGCTTCGGACTATGCCCCAATGGCGGGGGCGCGTAGATCGTATCGCTCTTTTTAACTTGCTACTTGCATTTATTATTTACGTCTTTTTAGTTCCGCTCCTGTTTTATAGAGAAAAGATGCAGAGACATCAGGATGAGGTAGCTTCTCAAGAGGACAATCAGCCGAGAAGACTACGGCGAACTCGGAGTCGAACCAAAGGAATTACTTAAAGCAGGAAGAGTTTCGTGCGAGACGAGAAGAGTCCTGGCGAGAAGACTGCCTGGGCGAAATTCGGATTCCGCGCCAAGTCGCGAGAAGCTACGTCACTGCCACGGGCCTACGCGATTCGCGCGAGTCGCACGACGCCGCTATCGGCCAATCAAGCGCCAGGAGACCTCGCTCCCGAAAAGCTGTGCATCCCCCGCCGGGGCCTGCCGATCACTTGCGTTGTGGCACGAGCCTGGTGCAAATTGTGAGAGGACGCAAGATCTATTGAGGATAAAGAACGAGTTATCGATAACGAAAGTGAGGCGAGTGGAGATAGAGGAAGGAGCTGAGAGGAGATATCGAAGGGACAAGGAGGAAATCGCCAGTGTGACAAGCGTAAAAATTCTGCCGACAACGTGATCTCGAGCGAATAGTACGTGCCGAATTTGAGCCAAAAGGCTGAGGCCCGTACAGGGAGCCGTGAGTAATTAATCTTTTAGTTGCCGCTTGCCGTTCGCTCGAATCACACAGATTTTTGTATTCAGTTTGCGTAAAGCTTGTCGCCCTCTCACCACAGCGAATTCACCGCGTCTCGTTAGTGTGATTGTATGTTAATTCGCCATCTTGTATTCTACGCCGGTTGAGGCACATTTCATGTAGAGTAAAGAAAATCATTGACGTTGTAACGTACGTCTGGCGGAAAGCCGCGATTATTGCTATAAACTATGATTGATGAATTTATGATAATTCTCGCGACAATCGCTTGTTCATGTTTCGGGTATTCTTTTGTGCTGCGTGACTCGATCACACCCGATCATAATGAGTTCATATTCGCACCAAGACGAAATTATTATAATTACGATGAATTGCGTACTTGAATAGATTCTTGTAATTGTTTCCGTTACAAATATTAAATATATGTTTGTCATTTTCTTACTAAAAGGAAGTAATTCTTATTTATTCTCTCTCCTTCCGATTCACTCACGCTTCGAATCACTCATTCTCGCTGTCCGTGCGGGGCTGAGTTGTCCGTCACATTAAAGAAATATTGAGAATAATTATTCGAGATTTAGAGGAATAATGAAGAACGGCACGCTCACTTATGCCTGGGGTCCAACTTAAGTCAAGAGAGAATTCGCGATAATTCAATAGCTATGATTTAGAGTATCAGAGTAAAATCATTGGTTGTCGAATTGCAATCACAGAAAAGCGACGAAGTTGTGCCGTCAGTCGAGACTACTACTACGTATACTTACAGTATATAACTGTGGTAGCTAAAATGTGTCCTCAAAATAGAGACAGCTAATGCTGTTGCTGCGCAAGCTAAATTTATTAGCTATTTGTTTTTATGTACTGTAGTAATTTTTGCTGTTAGAGATATATGAAGTTTAACTGAATGCTACTTTATCCTTTGCTGTAGAACTAAATAATTTCCATTGTGAGTGCTAAGATTCTTAGTTCTGATTATATTCGTTGTTAACTTTAAATATTAGGTGTTGGAATTAATTCGTAGCGTTTTTTAATGAAAGAATGTTATTTATTTCACATGAGCATTAAAAAATACATTAATGAAAGTACTTCCCATCACTTGTAAAACGCTACGAATTAATTCCAACACCTAATAATTTTTGCTGTTTTGATTATTTTATTAAATTAGCGATATTATACTAGCTCCAGGATCTCATAGCCAAAACTGTGCTATAAGGTAAAGCGGGGTATAATTTGGATAAGTTAAAGAAACTTTTAAATTGTATAAAAGATTGAGGTCGCATAGTGTATTCAATCGAACATACGTTTAATTGAATACTCTATGCGACCTCATTCTTTTATACAATTCGAACATTTCTGTTAACCTATCCAAATTACCTGACTTTATGTACATACATATATATGTACACATATATTGTGTACATAAAGTCGGGTAATTTGGATAGGTTAACAGAAATGTTCAAATTGTATAAATAACGAATGAGGTCGCATTCAATTAAACGTATGTTCGATTGAATACACTATGTGACCTCAATCTCTTATACAATTTAAAAGTTTCTTTATGTATATATATGTACATATATATACATATATCTATCAAAAACGTATGAAAAGAAGAGCATAAAAAACCACCGCACAAGATATTGTTTGTGATATCATTACATTAATAAAACATTAGACGTTTCGGCCACAATCTGGTCATCTTCAGTAAATTCACAATATTCTTAAACGCAGAATTACACATAGCTGACATTAAATTCAACCGTCGTATGATATAATTATATATAAACGTGTTTTTTCGTCATGTGAAAGTGCTTCGTACAACAATGTTACACCGCCAATTGTCACGAAATATGTAGATCAAGAATTTCCAGATTCTAATTTAACAAATTAACCTATCATTAATATCTTTTAATCGAAATGTATGAGAATAGAATCGTTACTTGTTTTACAGCAAAAAATAAAAATGATGAATCTCAAGTACATCCTTTACATAGATGGAAATTTGTCGTGACATTGTGTATTATTATTTGTCATATCATATATGTTACTATTTATATATATAAGTCAAAAGTTTAGCAAATTCTAGAATTATTTATTAAGTGTGAGAGAGATCTTTCTTAAGAAGAGGTAGATAAACATCAGGCAAGCCTTCAGTGTTACTTTGCTTATTGATACCACTTATTTGTATATCTTTAATGTATATCATTTCATAAATTCTTCTTTTCATTAATGATTGTTCTGTGTCTAAAATTCTTATGTTATTCCAATCCAATTCATGCATCTCATTCAACTGACGTGAAACCACTGACATCTCAGAGGTAGATCTTATGTTAACCCTATGTTCTTTTATTCGAGTTTTTAATTTTCTTTTTGTTTGGCCAACACAAGAAGACTCACAATTTAAACAATTTATTTTATAGACTACTCCATGATGATCCTCTTTACGCAAAGGATCTTTTCCCGTTCTTATAAATTTATTCATGGGTTTATAAGCGATATTAAAGTCATGAATATATGAAAGTTTTTTAAATTTTTCAGATACTTTGCTTAAATATGTATTATAAAAAACTTTTTCTTTGAATTAGAATTCGAGTCGCTTTCGTTATTATTGTCCTCACGATTTTTATCTTAAATTAGTTCTACTTTCTGAAGTTTTTATTCTATTTTTTATTGTTGAAAAGATGAATTTAAGCGGATAATCATTCATTAACAGAGTGTGAATTAAATCAGAGATGTTTTTTTCCTGAAATTTTGGATGGGATAAAAGCAAAATTCTGTCTAATTGCCCGATGATTACACCACTTTTATGTACTAACGGATGATTCGAAAAATAATTGAAATATCTCTCTGAATTAGTAGGTTTTTTATAAATATCGAAGATGATTCTTCCTTCTTGTCTCATTAGTTTTACGTCTAAAAAATTTATGCCGTTTTCATCGCCAAAATCAACAGTGTGAATCTAAGCCTTTCATGATATGAGTTAAACAATTCCAGAATTCCCCCTCCACTTTGTCTATATGCACCGCTAACACAATGTCATCAACGGAAATAAAAAGACGAGATAATATTATTAGTAGTAATAATTTCTTGTTCTAAGTCTTGTAGAATAATGTTCGCTAATATAGGAAACAATGGAGAGCCCATTGGCATGCCAAAAATCTGTCTAAATATTTTTTTGTCAAATTTAAAAAATGTAGAGCTAATAATAATTATAATTGTTTTAATAAACTCATGTAAAGGAATCGAAATCTTGTTTTCAATCAAGTTCCACCTACGTTCAATGCTTTTTAATACTAAATCGGTCGGAATGTTCGTGTACATCGAGACCACATCGAATGATATTGGGTATGGGAATAAGTTTCCGCTCATTGCAGAAAGATGTCATTAGTAGCATTGCTGTTTGATAGAACGGCAAGACATGTTTTTGAAAGGTGTGTGTCCAAACTTTTGAGCTCAATAGATGGCATTCGTTCGAAGCGTAACAAAGAGTAACTTTTTTTGCGTTAAAGATGTCAGAATTTATTCCAAAAAAGCAACATTTGCGGGAAGTTTTATTCCATTATTTTATTTTAAAGAAAAATGCTGCGGAAACGCATCGTTTGCTCATAGATATTTACGGTGAGCATGCTCCATCGAAAACTAGTTGTAAAGAATGGTTTCGGCGATTCAACAGTGGTGATTTTGACGTGCGTGACAAAGAACGCGAAGGTGCACTGAAAAAATTTGAAGATGCAGAATTGCAAGCATTACTCGAAGAAGATTCGTGTTTATCGCTCGATAGGCAAAAGAGTTAAATGTTGATAGATCCACTGTTGGAAAACGTCTACACGCAATGGGAATGGTGCAAAAAGAAGGAAATTGGATGCCATACAAATTGAAAGAGAGAGACATGGAAAGACGTTTGGTCATCTGCGAGATGCTTCGTCAATGAACAACAAAGGAAGGGTTTTCTACATCGTATCGTAACTGGCGATGAAAAATGGATCTACTACGATAACCCTAAACGCTTGAAGGCATGGGTGATGCCAAGTGAACCAGGTCCATCAACGCCAAAACGAAATATCCATGCTTCGAAGATTATGTTGTGCATCTGGTGGGATCAAAGAGATATTATATTATATTATGAGCTGCTCAAACCATCCGAAACCACCACTGGCGATCGTTATCGACTACAACTGATACGTTTAAACCAAGCTTTGAAAGAAAAACGACCGGAATGGGACAATAGGCACAAGCTGATTCTGTTATATGACAACGCTAGGTCACACGTTGCAAAACCGGTCAAGAAATACTTGGAAGGACTAAAGTGGGAAATTCTGCCCCACCCGCCGTATTCACCGGACATTGCCCCTTCAGATTTCTATTTGTTCCGATTCATGCAGTCGGCCCTTTCTGGAGAACGATTCAATTCTTATGAAGGTATCAAAAAATGGCTTGATGAATGGATCGCTTCAAAAGAACCAGATTTTTTCATTCGAGGAATCCGTTTATTATCGGAAAGGTGGGAGAAAGTTGTCGCTTCCGAAGGAGCATACTTTGAATAAACTCACTTATATAGATTTGTTTAAATAAACACATCTTTTTCATTTAAAAAGGGAAACTTATTCCCATACCCAATATAATACTAAAATTTTTATCGATTACCTTTCCATTAAGTTTATTTATAATATCAAAACTATTTTTTACATAACTAAAATTCTTTTTATTACTATTGTCTAATTTCTTTTAAGAAGGTCGCCAGTGGATAAAAAGCACTGTTAATGCAGCTGACTATCAATCTCAGCAAATGACCTTCCTTATGAATTTTTGGCAGTCCATAAGAACTCGGAAGTTCGCCATCCGATACGTACAATTTTTTGTATAAATTTAAATCGATGTACCCCTTGTTTTTCCAATTTTTTTACTTTTTAGTAAGTTACTGATTTCCGATGTTATTTTGTTAGTGGGATCTTTATTTATTAAATTGTATGTGGTCTGATCGTTGAGAATTTCATACATTTTCCATACACCTTTCATACACCTTCACGTATGATCTTATTCTTAGACGATTTAATGTCACAATTATTTATTGATTTGACTATTTGAATGGTTTCGTTCCTAACCGTTTTACACATTTCGTCGTCAGCTCTGAAAAGGTTATACTCAACATGTTTGTCTTAAATAACGTCGTCGGCAAAGAAAGGAGTATGCGTGAGTTCATCAAACATGTTGAGTATAACCTTTTCATACGTGAAGATGTAGGGGAAGTAAAGCGATTCATCTCAAAGAATCTGGACATTTTAATCACTAGAGCTGATAAAGGGAATACAACAGTAATCTTGAATCGTGAAAATTACATAGGGAAAATGTATAAGATTCTCAACGATCAGACCACATACAATTTAATAAATAAAAATCCCACTAACAAAATAACATCGGAAATCAGTAACTTATTAAAAAATTGGAAAAACAAGGGGTACATCGATTTCAATTTATACAAAAAATTGTATGTCTCGGACGGCTTTCGAGTTCTTATGGACTGCCAAAAATTCATAAGGAAAGTTATCCGCTAAGATTGATAGTCAGCTGCATTAACAGTGCTTTTTATCCACTGGCGACCTTCTTAAAAGAAATTATAGACAATAGTAATAAAAAGAATTTTTTTTTTCATTTTTATGTAAAAAGTTTTGATATTGTAAATAAACTTAATGGAAAGGTAATCGATAAAAATTTTAATATTATATCATTCGACATTGTCTTGATATACACGAACATTCCGACCGATTTAGTATTAAAAAGCATTGAACGTAGGTGGAACTTGATTGAAAACAAGATTTCGATTCCTTTACATGAGTTTATTAAAACAATTATAATTATTATTAGCTCTACATTTTTTAAATTTGACAAAAAAATATTTAGACAGATTTTTGGCATGCCAATGGGCTCTCCATTGTTTCCTATATTAGCGAACATTATTCTACAAGACTTAGAACAAGAAATTATTACTACTAATAATATTATCTCGTCTTTTTATTTCCGTTGATGACATTGTGTTAGCGGTGCATATAGACAAAGTGGAGGGGGAATTCTGGAATTGTTTAACTCATATCATGAAAGGCTTAGATTCACTGTTGATTTTGGCGATGAAAACGGCATAAATTTTTTAGACGTAAAACTAATGAGACAAGAAGGAAGAATCATCTTCGATATTTATAAAAAACCTACTAATTCAGAGAGATATTTCAATTATTTTTCGAATCATCCGTTAGTACATAAAAGTGGTGTAATCATCGGGCAATTAGACAGAATTTTGCTTTTATCCCATCCAAAATTTCAGGAAAAAAACATCTCTGATTTAATTCACACTCTGTTAATGAATGATTATCCGCTTAAATTCATCTTTTCAACAATAAAAAATAGAATAAAAACTTCAGAAAGTAGAACTAATTTAAGATAAAAATCGTGAGGACAATAATAACGAAAGCGACTCGAATTCTAATTCAAAGAAAAAGTTTTTTATAATACATATTTAAGCAAAGTATCTGAAAAATTTAAAAAACTTTCATATATTCATGGCTTTAATATCGCTAATAAACCCATAAATAAAATGAATAAATTTATAAGAACGGGAAAAGATCCTTTGCGTAAAGAGGATCATCGTGGAGTAGTCTATAAAATAAATTGTTTAAATTGTGAGTCTTCTTGTGTTGGCCAAACAAAAAGAAAATTAAAAACTCGAATAAAAGAACATAAGATTGACATAAGAAGATCTACCTCTGAGATGTCAATGGTTTCACGTCAGTTGAATGAGATGCATGAATTGGATTGGAATAACATAAGAATTTTAGACACAGAACAATCATTAATGAAAAGAAGAATTTCTGAAATGATATACATTAAAGATATACAAATAAGTGGTATCAATAAGCAAAGTGACACTGAAGGTTTGCCTGATGTTTATCTGCCTCTTCTTAAGAAAGATCTCTCTCACACTTAATAAATAATTTTAGAATTTGCTAAACTTTTGACTTATATATATAAATAGTAACATATATGATATGACAAATAATAATACACAATGTCACGACAAACAAATTTCCATCTACGTAAAAGATGTACTTGAGATTCATCATTTTTATTTTTTGCTGTAAAACAAATAACGATTTTATTCTCATACATTTCGATTAAAAGATATTAATGATAGGTTAATTTGTTAAATTAGAATCTGGAAATTCTTGTTCTACATATTTCGTGACAATTAGCGGTGTAACATTGTTGTACGGAGCACTTTCACATAACGAAAAAACATGTTTATATATAATTATATCATACGACGGTTGAATTTAATGTCAGCTATGTGTAATTCTGCGTTTTAAGAATATTGTGAATTTACTGAAGATGGCCAGATTGTGGCCGAAGCGTCTAATGTTTTATTATTGTAATGATATCACAAACAATATCTTGTGGTTTTTTATGCTTTTCTTTTCATACGTTTTTGATAGATATATGTATATATTAGGTGTTGGAATTAATTCGTAGCGTTTT
>NW_011627229.1:8989-28670 GCF_000204515.1 Acromyrmex echinatior
GGTGCCTGGGGCGGGGGTGGCGGCAGTGGTGGCAGCGTCTGCGATGATGGGTGGCGGCGGTCCCAATAATACGTGACACCGCACATGGCGACACATCAGTAAACATCGATAGCACCGGGACGTAAACATCGATAGCGCTGGGACTTCCAGCGCCTCCCCTCCCTTCCCCGCGTCTACCAGTACTTCCCGCGCCTACTCTCCCGCGCCTATGAGTATCCTCGCGCCCCGCGCTCCCCTCAAAGGACCTGAGTTAGAACCCGCCTATTATTCCTACTTCGAGCGTATGCAAAAATGTATCAATCTTAAAGGCGAAAACTTCGAAAAACAATAAAGCTATTTACTGAATTTTACATGTTTTTTTTTCATATCGTTTGCAGAAACTTTTCCAGCAGCCTATGTATAGAAATATATATCAAGATCGTTGTTTAGAAAAGGAATCGTGCATCCTTGTCGCATCAGCGATGATGCCAAATCAAAATCGATAGAAATCACATTCTTGAACGAATTATCGAAACGGAAGTATGACAGAGTGAGACTGAGAAAAAACAAAAAAGGATAGAAGTTCCGATTGTAATCGGTGAGGCTCCGCATGCCGAGTTGGGCTCGTCGAGCGAAACAGCGAGTCTATCCTTCAGAGTCTGTCTCTCTCTTTATAGTCGCTTGTTTCTAGCGACCGAAAATGCTTTCTGAGCAATTTCGACCGTTCAACGTGTATAACTAAGAGGAAAAGGAACATTATAGATAACGTATATGTTTTAATAATTATATTAATCCTATATTCCTCCAATTTACGTATAATAGAAATAATTTCAAAATTCGATAATTTACGAGATATTGACATTTCCATGATTTTTCATGAACGTTATATATCACGTTTATAGAAGTGATTTGCAAAACCTCGGCGTGGTCTCGCGCGTAGGGTGCGAGATCTGAAAGATCTGTTAAAGATCCCACGATCGATTCTTTTTTTCTTTTTTCGTAATTTTTTTTTTAAATAAATAAGTGACATTATTAATAAACACATATTACAGGCTAAATATATTTTTATTTAATTATTGAAATTATATGCGTTAATTATATTTCTAAAAGTTTTAAACCGACAATTTTAGCAAAAAATAATTCGACGTAGTATGCGTTGAATAGATAGAAAACCACTATTTTTATATGTAAATGAGATCTTTTACCTTTAGAAAAAAATCCGAAAAGAAATCATGTTTTTGTAATAATTACGTTTCATATCGATTAATACTTTTTATGAAATGTTTTTTTTTATAACTATCATCCGAATGTATAAAAATTCTGAATCAAATCGCAAAAGTGCGATGATTAATATAATTATAAGGATGATGTCAATATAATTTTATAATTCACAAATCAAAAAGCCTTTATATGTACAATATACAAACAATTTTTTATTCATCTATTGAAGTGATTTGGTATTCTTCCTATAGTTGTTGGAGTACATATTAAATTTTGGACCGACTTTTGAAACCTTCTTTTTCCCCGCCGCCACCGCTCAACGCTTGACGGCTGAATCGTTGCACCGGATCGCGCGCGTATCTCTCAGCAGCATTGCACTATAAGAAATATGCTGCGATGTACCTTCCAGCAAATTATCAATCCTTTACTTAGTCTTGTTTATTCAACATGTTATTCACATGTTGAATAAAGAAGACATCACGCAGTTATTAGAGTTAAGTCATCATTCCAGTTTAAAATTACGCATCTTGTTCTATGTCGACTCTTATTAGCCTTAAATTGGTATTATTAATATTCTATATTAAAAGATATTACATTCTGTGGCACAAAAGCGTGATCAGTAGCTCTTTGAAAGAAACCGAACGTATCATAAAAATAATAAAGTAATATTTTAAAAGTACATTACATTCAGTAAAATGTATTTATTTATTAATATGACGTTCAGTCATTATTATTAAGAAAAATAACAATTATGTAGGAAGGAAAATATTTTCATGATAATTTGCTGGAAGGTCGCAGCATGTTTCATATACTGTGATGCTTCTGAGATGCACGTTTGCAC
Source organism: Acromyrmex echinatior (assembly GCF_000204515.1). The sequence goes on from NW_011627229.1 coordinate 11,031, forward strand.
GCGATTTAGCGGTTCGGCCGTCGAGTGTTGAGTGTTGTAAGGGAAAAGTAGGTAGCATTTCAGAAATTGGCTCGAAATGTGCAACTAATTTTAAATACACTGAAGTACACATATAATTTCTATAATATTATAAAAATATATTTGGAAGTATATATTTGGAGTAATATGTTTATTAATAACGTCATTTATTAAAAAAAAAATTATGAAAAAAGGAAAAAGCAGGATCGAACGTAGGATCTTCAACATTCTGATCTCGCAGCTAACTCTCGAGACGCTGAGTTTTTGTGGATCACCTCTACGAACGCGGTACATAAAATATACGGAAAATCGTAAACTATATCTCGTCAACTATCATGTTTTGAAATCATATTTGCTATTATATGTGACATATTAATGAGAAAGGTATATGATTAATTCTTTCGCTTACAATATCGTGTGGGACTCGTGGTAAAAAAATCGGGTCAAACATGAGTATCATAGGTGAGAGCCGTAGTACGTCTATCGGGCCAAATGTAAACAATATGTTCCAGGCTGTTGATTATGTCACGTGCCATCGTAACTTAAATCGTAGGGCAAAGAGTTAATATAATTTAATAAAAGTTATATATTATCTAGAATGTCTCTTTCCCCCTTATGATACACTCCAAGCGGCCGAGATCGCCGAGAAAGTATTTTCGATCGCTAGAAACGAGCGACTACAGAGAGAAGGACAGACTCTGAGAGACAGACTCGCTGTTTTGCTAGACGAGCCCAGCTCGGCGTGTTCGCGCGGATTGCAATCGAAGCTTCTATCCATTTTTGTTTTTTTTCTGTCTCGCTCTATCGAGATAACGGAAAATGAAAGAATTTTAAATCACAAACACGTTTGCCAGTTCTCCGTTTTTTTCTGACAGACTTCAGTTTCTTGGGCTCATATTCGATATTCCAGTAGACATGAAAATCTCCAATTTTTGTAAATTTTTCACGTCTGCTGTAGTATCGAATATTAGTCCAAAAAAACTAATCACTTTGTGATTTAAAATTTTTTTATTTTCCTTTTATTAAATTATATTAATTATATATCTTTCTCATTAATATATAATAGCAAAAATGATTTCAAAACGTAATTATTGATGAGATATAGTTTACGACTTTCCGTGCGCTATATGTTCCACGTCATAGAAGTGATCCGCAAGAATTTAACGTGGTCTCGGGCGTTAGATGCAAGAATGTTGAAGATCTTATGTTCGATCCTGCTTTTTCTATTTTTTCATAATTTTTTTTTAATAAATAGCGTTATTAATAAATATATTACTCCAAATATATTTTTTATAAAATTATAGAAATTATATATGTGTACTTCAATGTGCTTGAAATTAGTTGCGCATTTCGGATCGATTTCTGCAGTGCTGCCTACTTTTCCTTCAACCGCTCAACGCTTGACGGCCGAATCGCTGGATCGCGCACGAACGTTCATCTCAAGAGCGCCGCAGTATAAGAAACATGCTGCGACCATACCTTCCAGCAAATTATCATGAAAATATTTTCCTTCCTACATAATTGTTATTTTCTTAATAATGGTGATTGAACATCATATTAATAAGTAAATGCATTTTACTATATGTACTAATGTACTTTTAAAATATTACTTTATTATTTTTATGATACGTTCGGTTTCTTTCAAAGAGCTACTGATCACGCTTTTGTGCCACAGAATGTAATATGGAATTTTACTTTATCGCGTCATCTATTTGTATTTTTTTTTTAGTGGAATAAACCTGGAGAATGTACTTAAATGACGTATCAATAATAGAACTTCAAAAATAATAGAATTTTTGCAATAACGCGAATCCAGATACGATGAACGCCTTTTCTTAATTAATCGCTACGAAGAAGATAATGTGATCATGATATCCATTATCTTTTTTTCTAGGGTGAAAACGTGAAAAGTGAAAATTTTTTATATGTATGTATGTATATGCACATGCATATACCGTTTTGCGTGACGCTGTAGAAAACAACATACGAATCAATCAGCTGTAACCAGTATGACCAGCGTTCACAGTATCGTTGCCGCGCAACAATACGATCAATTCAGTGTAGTATTCTACTATACACACACCCGTGTGTGTGTGTGTGTGTGTGTGTGTGTGTGTGTGTGTGTGTAGAATATATATATGTGTATATGTTATATATATATATATATATATATATATATATATACTTATTTATTTATTTATTTATTTACTGTTTTGTGTCCACAAAAATAGAAAAAATATAGTAGCAGAAAATTGTTTGCCTTTGGTAAGAGAAGGTTATGGGTGCTTTCTAACAAGCGACTCACTTAGTACAACACAGTGATTATCTCATCCTTGTATTGGCGAACATCAAGACTGTAATGATGCATCGTGTCATACCGTATCATACTGTGTCTGTTGGAAGACATTCTGTAAAGCCAAAATTGGTTAAAAGATTATTGAGATGTGTTTCTTGTTGGAAGGCACCCTATAAAGCCAGAATGGGAAAAGTTAGTATCTTTATATTATTCGTGAAAATATCACTTTTATTTATCATATAAGTGATTTGGTTAAATGTTATAACAATAAATTGTGCTTTGCCTAATTATGATCCAATGTCAGAGCGTTCATCGTGGGCTGACTATTTTTATTTTACTGCCAGAGACATTTCGATTATCAAATCTGGTGAAATATGATTGCGGAACCAATTTGTAGAATTTTGCGTCTGCAATTGAAGAAATATGAATAGATGCATTGTCATGATGGAATCAAAAGCTGATTGCTTGACATGACCGAAACAAAGAAACTAATGAATACATCTGTCTGAAATTTTAACAGTAATCCTGTAAAGGATCAAACTTTTCTAAAATTATAGCATTTTGATATTGTGGGATAATTTCTATATTAGATCGAGAAGTTTTTGTACTTATATTCTCATATAAATCAACATATCAATAATAACTATGTATTAGACTCTAAAAATAGCATTGTTTCATTAAAAAAACATAGATGAGACCTTGATCTGATTTTGCAAATGCTCAAGGTCAAATTGAATATCAGTATATAGTTTCTTTGAAACCTTACAACTTTTGTCTGAAACGTTTCTTTTAAAAACATTATGTAAAGGCATTATAGCACAAGGATGGCCGTAATTGAGTCGTAGAACATGAATCATAGTCATAAGTCAATACATTATATTTTGGCGTACTATGTCAATACAAATACAATTCACATTCCTTCATAATTTTTTTTTATAATCACCTTTATGTTCAGCTTATAAATCCAGGATCTTTTTGGACACGCTATAAAATATAATATATTATTATATATGTTATGTATATATGTGCTATACATATATATAACATACATTACACAGTCAATAATCATATGCATAATTTTCATAAAACGCTGTACGTTTATGAAATGTATATAAGTATATCATATTCAAAGTGTTTCAGTAAATGTATACATTTATAGGTCACGTTGACTAACAGCAAGTTATAATAAGTATTAGGAGTACAAATTAGTTCGGTTCATTTTTTGTGTTCAAAAATGCATTTATTTCAAAACAAAATGAATGAACAGATTAATTAAAGTATTGTCCATCGCTGGCTACTACTTTTCCCCATCTCTCAGGCAATTTTCGAATTCCATCTCAAAAAAATAACTCGTCTTTGGAGGCGATCCAATTTTGGAGTCAATTTTCGATTTCTGCGAAAGAAGTGAACCGATGACTTGCCAAATCGTGCTGCATCCTTCGGAACAACCAGTAATCAGAAGGAGCAATGTCCGGAGAATACGGCGGGTGCGGTAAAACATCTCATTTGAGCGTTTCCAAATATTTTTTTACGACTTTAGCGATATGAGGCCGAGCGTTGTCATGAAGAAAAATAACTATCATGTCTTTGCTCGTATTCCGGCCGTTTTTCTCGCAATGCACAACTCAAACGAATCAATTGTAGCGGATCAGACGCCGCCCGTAATGGAATCGCCAGGTTTCAGCAGCTCATAGTAAACAACACTCTTTTGGTTCCACCAGATACAAAGCATGGTCTTCGAACCATGAATGTTCGGCTTTGGTGTTGACGTTGAAGTCGATGGCAACGATTGACCGGGCTTAGCGTAGTATTTTTTCCAGAAACGGCTTGTTGAGTTACTCCCAATGATTCTGCAAGCTCCTCTTGCGTTTGACTCTGATCTTCTTCGAGTAATGCCTCCAATTCTTTGTCTTCGAATTTTTTTGGCTGTTCAGAGCGAGGCTTGTCTTCAACGCTGAAATCTCCATCTTTGAAATGTCGAAACCATTCCTTACATGATTTATCAGTTGGAGCAGTGTCACCAAAAACAAACTTCGACAAGCATTCGATGGGCTTCAGCTACATTTTTCTTCCAATTAAAGCAAAAAATTAGAACCTCCCGCAAATGCTGCTTGGTTAATACAAAATTCGACATTTCAAACACAGTAAAAGTCAAGGTTTTTGTATGAAATTCAAAGCGATATAAACTGAATATTATTAGCAGATGTCTAACCTCTCTGAAAACTCCAAAGTCAGTTGTCACTATGAACCATTCACAACAGCCGGAGCCAGCTTTTGGAAAATTAACCGAACTAATTTGTACTCCCAATATATTTTTACTAAATGAACACTTTGACTATGACGTAGCTATATCTTCGAATGCAAACATGTATTTGAAATACATGTATACACGTGTAATGTAACAGCACTTTTTCCTTTGTTCGCAATGTCATTTTAACTTAGGATGTAACATGTATTGTCAGTACATAAATACATTGCACATACATATGTATCTATCCATCTCTTTTTATTATGTTTAATGGACCTTTTACAATAATAAGCCATAAATCAGTCATAAATTAGAAGTCAGACATTAAAAATTGATGACTATGATTGATCAATTTTTTAGCTTCTGACTTCTGATTTATGACAAATGGCTTATTACAGAAGGCCCATAATAAGAAGAGACAAAAGTTACTCATACCTAGCTTTTCATCGTATGATGTAGACACAATAGTGAATATTAGAATTATATTTTACGTGCATTATGATGTACACACATTACAAAACATAAAATATATTTCTAATTCATATTCACATACGTGTGTAGCTACTTCATCTCTTTTTGTTACGTATAACAAATGCTGTACTGATGTCTTCTTTTTTCTACGTTTAATAAAAAGAGATATGTTTTTTATGATCAAATATACAGATATTAGTGATCTATGCTTTTATATTTTGAATATCAGAATATACATACAACTAACATAAATCAAAGTTAATGAGAGTCAAACGCAGATGATTAGACGTAACATCTTACAAAAAATAATTAAATTAGGAATCTCCTCTGATAAATGATATCTTTTCTTTATACATTTCAACTCACTTTGAAGTCTTCTTGCAATATATATATTATAGATATATTATGAAAAGCACACAAATACAAAATGATTATCACTCGCAAATTGCCAGAGATGAAGTGATGTTTAATTTTAGTAGATAGACAGCGTGCCAAGAAGCTTCGATACATAATTGATCACAAAATTACATTTATACAAATCTATCTACTAAAATTTTACATCACTTCATCTTTGGCGATTTGTGAGTAACATAATCTTTTTGGATATGTGAGTTTTTCATTATACATCTACATTGCCTCATTAGCCTTGATTTATGTTAATTATACGTATATTTTATAGATTTAAAGTCCTCTATGTAATAATTGTTTTTTTCAATATTAGATTATTGCATGCGTGTGTATTATGATGTGTAAATATCTACACAAATTAGAGCTAGAAGTAATTTATACTGAAGTATTCATGCAGATATTTCCTATGTTTTGTATGTGTACATTTGTACAATATATATTATATATGTATACATACAATTTTAATATTGCATATTTAAACATAGGGAATGCATAAATAGCTTAGCATTGGTAACTTCTATCTGCAACGTGTGTATATTCACACATTATAGTATACATATATGCAATATTGTATAATATTGCTTATATGTGTATTATATTTAAGTACACACACCACTAATATCTGTATATTTTAACATGAGTAACTTCTACATCTTTTCATTAAACGTAATAAAAAATGGAGCAGCTAAGTATATTATATATATATATATATCTATGTATAGCTAATACATGTTACATGTTACATTCATGAATACGAATTACAATTACATTTTATGTGAATTATAATGTATGTACACACACAATGACACAAAATATTATTCTATTATTGCATATAGACATATTAGTGAATTAATGATATATGCAATATTAAAATTATATTTTGAGTGTGTATATATATGTTATTGTGTATATGTACATTATAATACATATAAAATATAATTATAATTTATATTCACTAATGTTTTTTTATATATGTTACAACAATGTTAGAATTATAAATGTTATGTTTGTGCGATGTGAATACACACATTATACAATGTATGTACATAAAATTCTAATATTGCGATAAATAGATAATATCTGCATGATTATTTCAACATGAGTAACTTTTATCTGTTATGTAATGCGCGCGTGCGCGCGCGCGTGTGTGTGTGTGTGTGTTCACATTGTATAATATACATACAATTGTTTATATCGGATATATAAGTCGACATGTTAGTAATGTAAGTACTATAAGTGTCTATCCCTTTTTATTGGATAGAGACAAAAAAGAATTACATTATGTATATGCAATATCATATTCATTTATTGATAATATATTATTGTAATCTAAAATGGTATTGGACGTAAAAAAGTGCTACTACGACTTCATATCTATATAACTATTAGTTAAAAATCTGTACTTTATGTATATATTACAGATTTTTACTAGTGGTATATATTGGAATGCGGCCTACATTGCATGTGTACATAATACAACTATATTTCTAAGACCCGATTCCACAAATATAACATTAACTTCAATTTCGGTTTATTTTTTTCTCAATTCTAAAATTGGACAATTTTCCAAAATAAAATAAATCTTACATTTGTGGAGCCGAGCCTAATACATGTTTTCATCCCTGCTAAGATGGTAATGTAGGAAACGAAAAAAAAATATCGATAATTAATCGATCGAATTTCCTGCATGATCATATTAACTCATAGGATGTAAGCATCTTACACATTTAAAATGAAAACTTCTAATATCGACCTTTATTAAGTTCAGCTTTCGCTCCAGCATTCCCTTAACGTGTTAAATCATTATCTCAGAGGTTCCTGCGAATCCGCATGTGTTTCCAAAAATTGTAATATATCCTATGCGTAATTATAATTAATAAATTGTGGAAGTACATTAATTCCACATAAGTTTATATAAAAATAATAAAAATATATAAGAATTGCATTAAAAAACTAAACACATTTTTTTTCACTGAATTGCTACCGTCAACAAATTACTTAATTCCCGTTTACTTTGTAGAATAAAATGTAAAACTATTCTATTAATAAATATGCTGATTGTATATTTCATTCGTTTAAGATAATTATCTATATTGACTTATATTTAATTATATTCACTTTATATTTTTGTGGGCATTTCATGTGTTTTATTTATCGAATGAAAATTCAGTTACTTCAACTCAATGCAGAATTTCTTTAATAAAATATTTCTATTAATAAAATAAATATCGGTTTGTTCTATGAAAATTTTTTGTCAAAATGACAAAATGTGCATCAAATATTTAAATTGTTCGTTAAATATATGAATTAATACACAAACTGTATATTGAAGTCATTTAACAAAGTTTTTATTTGTACTGAATATACATTGGCCAACAAAATTAACAAAATATCTGTTTCACTTTGCAAAAATAAGTATTTCAAAATAAATTTCGTCAAAAATCGTCGCATCGAGATGTTTAAAAAAGCATTTACAGCACCTCTACTTTTCGTTACTTTAAGAAACGGTTTCATGGAGATTTTATGAAGTTACATAAACATAAATAAAGATATATCAGATCTCAAAATTTTTTACAAAATTTGCGGAATTCCACGGAGTAGATTAAAAATTGTACACAAATGCGATTTACATAATTCGAAAGAACGAATCTTTACCTTATTTGCTTTTTTACGAAGCTCGTACGATTTTTTTTCATTGAGTTATTCAACGTTGAAACAAAAATGACCTTTTGCTTCGTAAAAGAGCAAATTAAAAGTAAAGATTCATTCTTTCGAAAGATATAAATCGCATTTGTGTACAATTTTTAATCCACTCCGAACTCCCGAATTTCATAAAAAATTTTGAAATGATATCTTTATTTATGTTTATGTAACTTCATAAAATTTCCATGAGATTGTTTTTTAAAGTAGCGATCTGAAAAGTAAAGGTTTCAAGATGTAAAATACTTTTTTAATTATCTTAATACGACGATTTTTGATGAAGTAATTTTACCTTGAAATTTGTTTATTTTTGCAGATTAAACCAGGTATTGCGTTATTTTATTGGCCAATATATATTTTGTTACTTCGACTACTTTATCTTTCGGTGCAGACTTCATATATATAGTTCCAAAAACAAAATTTTAGTTGTATTTTTTATATTTTCGTGAATACAAATTTTAACTGTATTTTATATAATAAATAAAATTGAATATGTATTCACACACATCAAACTATTTATGTTGTTGTTTCAAGTAAGTTTTCGTTTGAATGCAAAGTGATTTTATTGCTTGGAATCAACATTTATATGAGACCAAAAAATTTATTTATATTCAACTTGAAGTTCATATATCAAAAAAATATTGTATTACAATATCTGTGTATGTTTTCACTGAACTCTCAATTTTGTTGATTTAAATAGTGTTTGTTTATAATAGTAACAAATTATTTTGTTATATATTACACATGTTTATTTGCACGTATTGGACTAAATAATTTGGTTACATGAAACAAATTTCGCGTTTTTTAATAAATTTTTAATTTCAGTGTAAAAACAAAGTGGTATGTCGGTATCGATGATCTTCCCCTAATTAATATTATTTGAATTTTTTTAAGTTTTTTAATTAAAACAATTTTTTTGCCTTTAAAATGTTTTTATTTAATATCTAATTTTTAATTTTTATGTTTGCCTGTTTTATTTCATACTTTTAAAAACAACGTGTGTATGTGAATTTCTATGTCGCATGCAAAAACATTTTTATGTTTTATTATGTTTTAAAGAATTTAATTTTTTATTTTTAATCTTTATTTTAAAAAATTTTGTATTTTTTAAATTATTTGTCTTTATTAGTTTTTGTTTCTGAGTTTTTAAAATTATATTTTTTTTTTATTTTTTAATTATATATATTTTTTAATTTTTTTAGATGTTTCAAAATTTTTTAAATTAAAATAAATTTAAAGTAATTAATATCTTGTTAATTATTGTGAAAATTAGTAAAGGATTTTTCGACTCAGTTTAGTCTGTTCTATCTACACACAAGCACTTCAAAACTTATTGAACACTGTATATTACTTATGTGATAATATGCTTAAAATGATTTCCCGAAATATTTAAATCAACCATATTAACATATCAAGAATTATCTACGTATTAATAATCAAATTCGATCACACGAACGATAACGAATTAACTTTTATTTATATTGTACGTATTTTCCGTGAGCCATGTGTGTGCATTAATCCGCCTGTTGCGGCTGTACTGTATGTTAAGATGATAGTAGCAAAACCTGATTGAATCAAAGTGGTCAATCGGATGAATTAGAAGGACATTTAGGATATCTGTCATTTGTAGTTTAAATTACTCCGAATAATACAGCGTGTTCTGGACTTAGCAGCATCACGGGGAGCTGCGCGTGCAGGGTCGCGGGAGGTGGATGAGGGACGGATGGAAGAGGAGACTGAGTGCACGCCGAGGTAGGTCGTACGTCTGCTTTTGTCAAGCCACAACACGAGCCGCAGCTTTAATACAATACAATACTGTCGAGAGAGTGGAGATGAGAGGTAGTGAGCCGGAGGAAGAGAGTTGGCGAGGAGATCGCAGACGCGCACAAGTGCAAGCGAGAGAAAGTTCGGTACGGATAGCAAAATGCTGTGTGTGTCAGTAAGTAACCGTCTAGATTTGTACGCCCCCTCGCCATCCTGGAAAACCCAACAGACTGCTAGAGGATATGTCAGATTCAGCCGCGTATGTTTTGCAAGAGCCTTACTACCCGCTTCTCCTCTCTTTTCTCGCTAGTCCACCCTTCTCTACCACCCTCTTTGCTGTTACGTATCCCTTTCTCTCGTGTCATATTCCATAGTTACAGCGGCATAGTTACAGGGACGGATTTATGTGAAAACTGCTGAAATTTAAACTTTTAAGGCCAAACTTAGAGGCCCTAAAATTAACAAAAGAGTATTTCGGAGAATACTTCGTATAAGGAACCGTTTAGCAATTTTCTTAAAATTATTAATTGTATAAAATCGAGATAAATAAGTTTTCTTTAATATTTCTTTATTTAATTAACTGCTTTTTATTGAGCACTTTAGAGAAATATTATTTTTATATTTTGAAAACTCACCATTCGTTTCTGATTATTGAACTCTTCTTCAAATTTTCAGAAATACGAATCAATCAATACGAATCATCTTCGTGTTACATACTATTCAAGAAAAAGCAAAAGGTTTATTTTCTTCAGCTTATTAGAGATATCAAAGATTAATAGCTTCAAGCCTCGAAAAATCAACATCCGCTCCTGTACACTTGTATATCACCCTTGCAAATCTGTCGCTATAATTCCCCCACGCGAGCCATCCTTCTCGCGAATTCTGAGTTTTTGCTACGTCGCTTATGCAAGCGAAATCCCGGGTATCTGCGGATAATTTCGCGGACCCTAGCGAGTTTCCTGCACGGAAATCTTCCGCCATATGGCGCGCAGTTCGTGAATCCCCATCGTACGCTAATGTTTTGTTTTAGATCGCATAAGGTACGGCTGATTTTGTCATTGCTATATTCTACGTAGCATAAAATATCTATAAGTTTAATGTATTTTTTTAAGATCTTGACGAGTGCTTCTTCAATATGTAATTAAATTATTTTTTAAATTGCGAACAACGTAAACGATTAATGTACACATATGTCAACATTATTAGTGCTCATGGACCTACTCAGGATTTAGTTAGGCAAGAAAGACAAAAAAGCATATAATCATATGAAAAAGGTAATTTCAATCAGCTGAAACTGAATATTTTGCAGATTATTAGATGTTAATCAAATTTACTTATGACGCTAGCTACTTATCCTAGCGTCATTTGAAAGTTGGTATTTTGGATCTAATTGTATGGAAAAGAAAAAAAACAGTGGAAATAAATATTTGTGTCAAATTACATTAAATATGCTAAATTTTATTGACCCAGCATAATCATATAATATTGCAGCCTATATGAAAAATTAGATTATATTAATTTCACATGCAATATGTTTTCAAGGTACCATTGAACATGGAATTTTACAAATAAAATAAAGTCTCGCGCTAGGAGCACGCGTATAGTACAATCTTGATATGATAGATATACATATATGCCCCTATAAAAACGTATAATTTCAATGGCCGTTTTGTATATGACTTTATATACTAATTTTTATACATATATAATATTAAACCTTAAATGTATAGGAATTAAATTTAGGCAAGAAAAGAATTTTTTTTAATTTTTGACATATGCTATTCACTGATAGCACAGAAAGTTTCAGTTGTGTTACAGGAACCTTCCAATGTCTCAATTGTGTATCATTTGTAATATTTCTGAGATCTATCTATTTTGAAATATTATATAAATTAATTACATTATATTAATTATTATATTAATTAATATATAATAATTGCAATTACCTTGATTGAAACTTTATGTCCGAAATGTTCCTGTAATGTATAAGTTTTTCATGTATATATACATAAATATATAATATATAAATATATATGTTATTTTATATATATGCAGAGAGGCTTCTACAGGTCATTGTAATAAGCTATAAAGATGTAAACATTAATCCTTTATTATTCTTTTTCTATCATTTCACGAAATGTTTCGATCGTACTTAGTCCTCTTCAGCCACGTATTATAAAAATAAATAAAAACTCTTAACAATAATTATAAGAACATTAAAATCTTATAAATTAATTTCGGTGACGGTTACAAAAGTATTAATCAGATCAACTCTTCTACAATCACAATATGCTCAACCATGTTGTACTGAGTCGAATTCTAAAACATATATAAAATGTAGATCCAAACCAATTCTTCAATTAACAACGAGAAAGAGTGATCAAAGTGGTCAGAAAAGACAGTCTAGTCATAAATACAATGGTAACAATATTTCCAGATGTATAAGGTGGTTGTATGTTCGAAAGAAAAAAATGTAACTTTCACTTTGTGCAGAACAATTAAACAGCTAATAAAAATTACAACTATTATTAAAAAGTATATTATTAGGTGTTGGAATTAATTCGTAGCGTTTTTAATGAAAGAATGTTATTTATTTCACATGAGCATTAAAAAATACATTAATGAAAGTACTTCCCATCACTTGTAAAACGCTACGAATTAATTCCAACACCTAATACATTTTTCAAATAGTTGTGAAGTTCAACAAAATTAAAAAATTAAAAAATCGTAATGTCGCAGATTTTCATAAATCAAATATAGTAGTTTCATGAAATTTAAAAGTTTAAAAAGATAAATGATAAAAAGATAAAGATTGTTAAATGTCAATAATAATTTAATGTAATATTAATGTAATAATAATTAATGTAATATTGTTAAATCACAATACATAAATTGTTCCAATAATATTAGGTGTTGGAATTAATTCGTAGCGTTTTTTAATGAAAGAATGTTATTTATTTCACATGAGCATTAAAAAATACATTAATGAAAGTACTTCCCATCACTTGTAAAACGCTACGAATTAATTCCAACACCTAATACAATCACTTATAATAATGGAGTAGTCAAATTGTAAGGTCTTTTATTCTCTTTAATCCTTCCTTCCTTAACTTCATATTTTTGCAACTTTAAATCGAGTTCTCTTAACAATGATGTGAACGATCTTCACTGTACAGACAATAAATCGCAAATGCTGTTGCTTATGTGCGACAGTGTCGGACGACCAGAGAAACACATACTGTTGTTAACAAAGTCACTGAACAGACAGGTCATTGAAAGATTCAGTATTCTTCTTTAAATTTATACCATTAATCTGCTTTTTAATATATAATGTTTCCGAAATAAGTCTCTTATTATAATTCATTTCTAATATTTTTATGTTCTTCCAATTAAAACTATGGTTATAATATACGAGTAACAAATGCTCTGTTACAACAGAATATCTGGATGAATCTACTTTCTTATTATTAATATGTCCATTTTCTCTCGTGTTGAGTCTTCTCTTAGTCTGTCCCACATAAGAAGTGTCGCAATCATTACACGAAATCTTATACACTACATTATTATTGTCAAAAAATTCTTTTTTATTTTTATGTACTCTTATAAATTTGTTTAACTTATTAATGCACCTGTAACCTACATCAAAGATTGTTTGTTTTAATCATACGTGTGGCGGATTGTGTAACACTGTGAAGCACGAAGAATTTTTTTTATTAGTATTTTCATGTTCTGCAAACTTTTATGTGCAACCCTTGGTGAAAGAAATTTTTTGACTCTCAAGTTGATCTGTCTGAATGTCATTTCTAACTGATATCCATTATTCAAAAGTACTTCCACAACCATTTCCAAATTTTTCTGATAGAATTTTAGTTGTAAAAGTAAAATTGCTCTATCAAGAGCAGACTATATATGGTACCCACCTTATCATCGTGGGTGATTCGACAAATAAGGTACCTACTCGAGTAAGTCTTTTTCTAAAACCAATCCACATTTACTACATCATCCTTCATTATCAACAATAGGTCAAGAAAACTTATTCTGTGATTCTCTTCATGTTCTATGATAAATTGTAATCGTTTATGTTATTAAAAGTCTTAAGAATAGATGACACTAAATTAGATGGCACTAACAAATTAGATTTACAATCTTATACCATCTTATACAATCTTTACCATCTTATACATCTGGAAATATTGTTATCATTGTACTTATGACTAGACTATCTCTTCTGATCACTTGGACCACCCTTTCTCGTTGTTAATCGAAGAATTGGTTTGGATTTACATTTTTTATACGTTTTAGAAACTGACTCAGTATAACATAATTGAGTTAGTAACGCATATTGTGATTGTAGAAGAGTTGATCCGATTAATACTTTTGTATACCGTCACCGAAATTAATTTATAAGATTTTAATATGTTCTTATAATTATTGTTAAGGGTTTTTATTTATTTTTATACACGGCCGAAGAGGATTAAATACGATTGAAATGTTCCGTGAAATAATAGAAAAAGAATAGTTAAGTATTAATGTTTACATCTTATTTTTATTATCTATATTTTTATTGTAATTAATTAAGAATATTAATCTTTTAGTAAATAGGTGCTTAGAGAGAGAGAGAGAGAGAGAGAGAGAGAGAGAAGAGAGAGAGAGAAAAAGAACATTTCAAAAATTTTATTTTTATGATTATATTTTTAAATATATTTTATTAATTTAATATATAGAGCTTTAATATAATATACATATACATACAGCGTCACGTAAAACGATATATGTATGCATATACATATACACACATACATACAAAAAATTTTTACTTTTCATTCTAAGAAAAAAGATACATAATCGATATCATGGTCACATTATCTTCTCGACTTAGCGACTAATTAAGAGAAGGCGTTTACCGCATCTAAATCCACGTTATTGTATAAATTCTCTATTATCTTTGAAGTTCTATTATTGATATGTCATTTAAGTGTATTCTCTAGGTTTATTCCACTAAAAAAAAATACAAATAAATGACCAGATATATGACGCGGTAAAGTAAAATTCTATATTACATTCTGTGGCATAAAAACGTGATCAGTAGCTCTTTGAAACTGAATGTATCATAAAAATATTAAAGTAATATTTTAAAAGTATATTACATTCAGTAAAATGCATTAAGTTATTAATATGATGTTCAATCATCATTATTAAGAAAATACAATATTATGTAGGAAGGAAAATATTTTCATGACAATTTGCTGAAAGGTATGGTCGCAGCATGTTTCTTATACTGTGCTCTTGAGATACATGTCCGCGCGTGAGCGGTTCGACCGTCAAGCGTCGAGCGGTTGTGAAGGAAAAGTAGGCAGCATTTCAGAAATCAGCCCGAAGAAATGCACAACTAATTTCGAGCACATTGAAGTACACGTATATAATTTCTGAAATTTTATAAAAAGTATATTTAGAGTAATATGTTTATTAATAAATTTATTAAATAAAAATTATGAAAAAAGGAAAAAGTAGGATCGAATAAGATCTTCAATATTCTGATCTTGCACTCAACGCCCGAGATCACCCTGAGTTCTTGCTGATCACCTCGACGAACGCGATACATACAGCGCACGGAAAGTCATAAACCATTGTATATCTCATCAATGTTTATGTTTTGAAATCATTTTTGCTATTATACGTTAATGAGAAAGATATATGATTAATATAATTTAATAAAAAGAAAATGAAAGAATTTTAAGTCACAAACACGGTTGCCAGTTCTCCGTTTTTTTTTTGCCAGATCGGTTGCTTGGACTAATATTGAATATTCCAGCAGACGACAAAAATTGGAGATTTTCACATCATCGAAGTCTGTCAAAAGAAAAAACGGAGAACTGGCAACCGTGTTTGTGATTTAAAATTCTTTCAATTTCTGTTGTTTCGATAGAACGAGACAGAGAAAAAACAAAAACGGATAGAAGCTCCGATTGTAATCGGTGAGTCTCCGTGCGGACACTGGGCTCGTCTAGCAAAACAATGAATCTGTCTCTATCCTTCTCTCTGTGATCGTTTGTTTCTAGTGACCAAAAATATTTTCTCGGCGATTTCGGCCGCTTGGCGTGTATCATAAGGGGGAAAGAGACATTCTAGATAATACATAATTTTTATTAAATTATGTTAACCCTATGATTTAAGTTACGATAGCGCGTGCCATAATTAACAGCCTGGAATGTGTTTATGTTTGGCCCAATAGACGTATCACGGCTTTCATTAATGATACTTATGTTTGGCCCGATTTCTTTACCACGAGTCTCACACGATATTATAAATGAAAGAGATAATCATATACCTTTCTCATTAATACATAATAGCAAAAATGATTTCAAAATGTGATAGTTGACGAGATAGTTTACGATTTTCCGTGTAATTTATGTACCGCGTTCATAGAGGCGATCCGCAAAAACTCAGCATGGTCTCAGGCGTTAGGTGCGAGATTAGAATATTCAGGATCCTATGTTCGATCCTGCTTTGTCCTTTTTTTTGATAATTTTTTTTTTTAATAAATAACATTATCAATGAACATATTACTCCAAATATATTTTTATAAAATTATAGAAATTATATGTGTACTTCAGTGTGCTCGGAACTAGTTACACATTTCAAGCCAATTTCTGAAATGCTGTCTATTTTTCCTTTACAACCGCAACAGTCGACGGCTGGACCGCTGGATCGCGCGCGGACATGCATCTCAGGAGCGTCACAGTATAAGAAACATGCTGCTATCATATCTTCTAACATGAAAATTATCATGATAACATGACAATATTTTAGCATGAAAATTATCATGAAAATATTTTTCTTCCTACATAATTATTTTCTTAATAATAATGATTAATAATAATAATGACATCTTATTAATAAGTAAATACATTTTACTAAATATTATGTACTTTTAAAATATTACTTTATTATTTTTATGATACATTCGATTTTCTTTCAAAGAGCTACTGACCACGCTTATGTGCCACAAAATATAATATCTTTTAATATAGAATACTGATAATATCAATTTAATAATAAATTTTCGAATAAGAATCGATACAGAACAAGATGCATAATTTCAAACTGGAGTGACTTAACTCCAATAACTCCGCGATGTCTTCTTTATTCAACATACCTTTTTTATTTACATGTTGAATAAAGAAGACATCACAGAAGACTAAGGAAAGTAAAGGATTGATAATTTGCTGGAAGATACGGTCGCAGCTTATTTCTTAGTGCAATGCTCCTGAAATACACATCCGCACGCGATTCGGTGCGGCTCAGTCATCAAGCATTGAGCGACGGCGGCGAGGGGAAAGAAGGCGACGCTTCAAAAGTCGACCCAAAATGTAACATGTACTCCAATAACTATAGGAAGAATACCGAATCACAATAGATAAATAAAAAATTATTTGTATATTGCATATAAAGGCACATATAAAGGCTTTTTGATTTATTAATTATAAAATTATATTATACATCATCCTTATAATTATATTAATCATCGCACTTTTGCGATTTGATTGATTATCAGAATTTTCATTCGGATGATAGTTATAAAAAAAACATTTTACAGAAAGTTCCGACATCAACGTAACATTATTACAGAAACATAATTTCTTTTCAGATTTTTTCTAAAGGTAAACAGATCTCACATATATCTTTACATATAAAAATACTGGTTTTCTATCTATTCGACGCATACTACGTCGAA
>NW_011627230.1:32584-43497 GCF_000204515.1 Acromyrmex echinatior
GAAAAATCACCAGACCGAAATTTTTCACACCAACGCTGCACTTTTTGATCGTTAACAATATTTTCTCCAAATGCCTGGTTTATATTGCGTGCAGCTTTTGCAGCATTATTACCAAGTTTATATTCATATAAAAAAATTACATGAATATCGGTTGAATTCATATCCTTACGAAATTCAAAACAAATAACAAAGTGGAACACTTTTGAGAAAATCTTCTTTGTTGAAATGTGATTCTGGCAATGGACAATAACCGACTATAAACGAGGTTATGCCAAAAACAAAAACATAACGAAAACAGGGAGACAAACGTTCATATAAAGAAAATCCGACATTTCATATGCACCAACCTAATAACTAGTACTGTGAAAGTACAGCGTATGATTTCCTAATCTGAAAATAGTCATTGTAACATTAAGATTTAAATATTAGACAGTAACTGATTGGATGTTCAGTTGAACTGATAATTAATTTCTATTAAGATCATATTGAACAGATGTATTATAACTACACATCCATGTTTATATAAGTGTGGATCATCGAAATGCAGTGATTTCAGAAATCAAGGATAGTGGATGACAGTATGCAACCGAATAGGTGACCGTTTCGAAAAACTATAAAATTAATTCCCGAATTTAAGGAAAAACTTTTTTTGATCATAATTTTATTATGTGTATTTTGAAATAAAATATTAATTAATAATTATACCCATATAAGAATCATTTTGTCTTGATTGTGTCTAAAATTTGTTTAATATATTAATTTAAGTCCAATTTCAGTCCATGGGAACCTAAAATGGACGTTTTTAAAAAATCCAAAATGGTAACACTGGATGTCTTTAAAACGGTTTTAAAATATCCATCTAATCTGGATGTTTTCAATACGTCCAACATGTACGTTTTAAATATATTTTTAAAACGTATGTAGCTCGCTAGTGTCATCCTAGAAAATCATGAATCATCGTGCTCCATTGATTCGTGTGGGTCACTCATATCTGTGTGCACCAGATCTCCTACCTCTAATTTCCGAAGTGCAACAGACGGAAAAGTCCTTCTTGATTGTTTTCCGTTTGTAAGCCTCATATTCGAATCTGTCAAGATCACTTAGTTTAATGCCTGTTACAATTTTATTCTTCACCATCTTTTCAGCACTTATGTGATCCATCTTTTCATGTAGAAGTTGCAATGAGATGTACATACCTCTAATGTACATACTTTGTAGCATTCGCTCTATATAGATATCCGCAAATAATATCGATTCTTTTGAAATTGACAAACTCTTTTATTGACCATGTTATTTCGATGATGGACAGAAAGTAAGTAAAAAAAAATGAATGATATAAAAGATGTTATTTTATTGTTTTTGGTTTCTA
Organism: Acromyrmex echinatior; assembly: GCF_000204515.1. Next base: position 33,954 of record NW_011627230.1, read on the forward strand.
TGGTAAAATTGATCTGACAAACAAAAATCAAAAGTCGATATAATAATCAATAGAGTCGTTAATATAATCAATAGAGTAAGAGTGTGAAAGTGTAGAAGCGTAAGTTTAGTAACGGCACAATACTCCCCCTTCGCCTCCTAAGCAAAATCATCAAGTTAATTCTTGCGAAGTAACGAATAGATCACTGTCAGTGATCAGTGCTAAGTTTTAATTGTACTTTCCTCTTCGCGGAATAAGTATGTAGAGGTCTTTCAAAAGAAGTAGAAGGAAGTAGAAGGAATTGATAAATCCGACATAGTAGAAGGAACTGATATGACCGTAGTAACTGGTGCGACCGAAGGATCTATCTCGAAGAAAAGCCGGCTTCAAATGTCCTGTAGAAATATTGATAACCTTTCCTGAAACATTAATAGCAAATAAATGATTGGAAACACTTAATGACAGGAAAAGGTTCAATATAAGATGATTGAAGAGATTTCTTGACAGCATCTTCGCGAATCCATGCATGAGTATAGTTGTAAAGATTTTTATGGATAAAAGGTGATTTCTTGTAGCGGTGACAGGAATAGCTCTGATATTCCTGTCATGTGGATTCTATGTTTTTTCTAGAAGATTTCAGGATCAGCATGAAAATTGTCTTCAATGAAAAATTCATCAGATATCCGCAGAGTGGAATTCAGCAGGGGAAGCTTTCAAATCTTCTTTGAAGCATGAACGAAGACCAAAAAGAACAGACATTTGATTGACTCCACAAGTCTGAAGAATTTTGGTAAAGTTTAAGAAGTTACGCAGTTATCAATTTGCTTCACTTCTCCTAATTCATCATACCATAAATTATTAGCTAAATTTCCAAGACTACTCATTTTATTCCACTTGCCTCGGTAAAATTAGCCAAATTTTTCGTATATTTAAATTCTTAAAAATATATACGTTCCGACCTATTTGTTAGATCATCCTCAGTGTATACATGTCGATAAATTAACGTAAATTTAATAAAAATCATAAAACGGTTAAATACAATTTCTGCAAATTATAGTTACGCAAAATGGTGGCCCTATTTCTTCATATCTATTTTCAATCGCAAAAATGCAATGCTTTCAGTCATCTTCGTAGTTACATTCTTCTATTCGTCATAATTTGTCCGTAATAAGAACACATCGCTTCATATTGAGAATGTGGGCTTGCACAATTTTATGAAATTATTCTACATGTTCAATTAATTTTATTATCATTATGGACAAATTGCTGACCTGACAAATAGAGCGAAATGTATGTGTTTTTAAAAATTTAAATATATGAAAAATTTGGCTCTTAGCCCTTCTGTTATTCATTTCTGAGAAACTTAAGTTTGTCAAGGAAGGTTTACATGTTCAAGTTTTTGATAGAGCTCGGGATTTGCAGATCTTCAAACAATTCTTGGGCGGCACCTTTACATATAATACGTAAAAAAAAAAACAGAATACCTGGAGATTTTGCGGTGATTATTGTGCTCTGTTATTGTTCCTAATCGTTATTCCTTATATTCAGGACTTTACTTCAGCGCTTCATGGTAGGAAAATCTTTTCCAAGATTGATTTGGTCAAAGTTTTACCAGGTTCCTGTGAAGACAGCGGTTACGACTGGTTTACCATTTGGATTATTTGAATTTTCAGTTATGCCGTTCGGTTTACGTAACGCCGCTCAAAGCGCTTTTCAGCGCTTAATAAATTCACTTCTCAATGACTTAGATTTCGCATTTTGTTATCTGGATGACATTCTTATAGCCTCCAAAGATGAAAAAGAACATTTTGTCCATTTACGCATTTTCACTCGTCTGTTACAAGCTGGAATGTCAAGTAACGTCGCTAAATGTATTTTCGGTCATAAAGAGATTTCTTTTCTCGCTACCTTGTGTCAAATCAAGGCATCAAGCATATTGCTGATAAAGTTAAAATCAATCATTGATTATCCAAAACCTAAGACGATTTGTGACTTACGATGATTTATCGGAATCATTAATTGATAAAGTTAAAATCAATCATTGATTATCCAAAGCCTAAGACGATTTATGACTTATGATGATTTATCGGAATTATTAATTATTATCGTCGTAGTCTTAAGAATGCAAGTCGTCAAGAGTTACTTACGGAATTTTTAAAAAACAATTCGCGAAGAGACCGAAGACTTATTCCTTGGACTAAGGAATCGGAGCCACTTTTTCTGAATTGTAAAGAAAACTTCTTCGTGTAATTTCCCTTTCACATCCTGCTCCACAAGTCCCTTTGGTATTAACTTGTGATGCTTCTGAGTTTGCAGTTGGCGCATCACTACCCTGCCGAAAACGGCCGATTAAAACCGATTAAAATGTAATCCGTTTTAATCGGTTGTAATCAGTTTTAATCGGTTCAATCCGCACTCGGATTAAAAAATAATCGGTTCCAATTCCGGAAGAATAATAATCGGTTTTCATATCACGTTCGCGGATTGTTTCCGATCCGAATTCATTACGTTCTAATTCATATTGTTATCAATCCAAACAAATTCAACTAATCGGATGAATATGTAATCCAAAATGATCGCTCGAATCGCATATTTTTCTTGTAATGGCTCAATCCATTTCAATTACAGAAACACCGATTCAATTGGTTTTAATTCTATTTGCTAGGAAAGACGACATTAATCCGGTTGAATTCGAAGTTCTCCGATTTCGGAGATGAAAATAAACTCGGATCTAAGGATCATTAATACATAATTATGTAATCATAAGTAAAATGTAATTAAATTTGCCTCTTACCAGCAAAAGTAATCAGATTCAATCAAAACTTTTCTGATTTTATGGGCGATATTGAAATCTGTTTTAATGCAACGGGATCAATTTTTTTGGTATCCGCAATAAAAGTCGACTTACACTCGTTTCCAAATAGCCAAATAACATATGTTCATAATATTAAGTATTTTTATCGCGTACTTTGTAAGAAATGGAATATATAAATAATTTTGGAATCATTAAAGTTGAAAATGATCCTTGGTCGAATTATTTTAGACTAATAGCATTTCTTTGTTTATTGGAGACATAATTTAATTTTTGTTTTTATTAGATGTACTTGTAACGATGAAAATAAAATTTTACAAATAAAAATACGTATATTGACAATTTAATTTTTATCGAAAAATCGGAAAAATTCTAATTGAATCGAACTGTTTTTGTCTGTCATGACAAAATCGGATTTACGTTGCATTAAATCCGATTTAATTTTCAACCATTAATTGGGAGAAATTCCGACTAAATCGGATAATTTTTGCAGATCACGGTAAAATCAGATTCTCGTTACATTAAAACCGATTTCATTATTATCCAAAATCGGAGAAATTCCGATTAAATAGGATTACTTTTGCCGGTTGCGAGAAAATCGGATTATCATTTCATTAAAACTGATTTCAATATCTGCAAAATCGGATAAATTCTGATTGAATCAAATTACTTTCGTTGATCACAACGAAATTGGATTCAGATTGTATTAAATATGATTTCGTTTTCATTCATGGAATAGGGGAATTTATGATTGAAACAGATTCATATGATCTAATTATAATCCGTATGAAGCGCATTAAATCCGATTTATTTATTTTCAATCGGTTTCAATATCCTATTCTCAGTGCAAGATCAATATAGATTACTTTTGTTTTAATCGGTTTTAATCGGTTTTCGGCAGGGCAGAACAAGTTTATTGATAATGTCAATAAACCCATTGCATCCTTTTCTAAGAAATTAAATAAAACTCTAAAGAATTATAATACTTATGATAAAGAATTTCTTAGTGGCGTTATTATATCGAAACTTCTACATTTTTACATTCTTACTCGATCGATTACATTATATCGATATTTTTGACTTTTGCTTAGATCAATTTTACTATAGATATCAAAAACAAAGTGACCTTAATTGGTAATTTCGACGTGATTTTCGTCAACGGAAATTTAATTTCTGGATTTTTGGAGAGTTTTCGGAAAAGAATTCCTTCAAACATTTGGATCAAAGCTTTTGAGCCTTCGTTAGAAGAGAAATCAGATTCTAAGATCCCACACGGAGCACATTATTAGACGTTCACATAACCTCTATAACTTCATGTGACATCAATCTCTATGATGAAAGTTACATAGATGTCCATTAGAGATCTATAATAGATGTTCATTAAAGATTTACGATATATAGATGATCCAGTAAAATCAACGATGAACGTCCATTAGATGGACTATTTACATTTTATTATTGTGATAAATTAATATTTTCAACTGACTTCATAAACATATTCTACAAAAAAGTTAAAATATTATATATATGTGTGATATACATCATATTTCAATATATACGAGGGCAACTCAATAAGTTCTTAGAAAATCTGTCAGAGGGCACTCGCAGTGTCATGTTTGTGGCTATTGGAGCGACTGCTATGCAATATGGCGCCGATGATTACCAACCAAAGGCGAAGGACAATTGGCGGGAAATCGTTAAGTTGAGAATGAGTGCTACTCACTGCTTCTGATTTTTATGCCATAAGGCGATTTAATACAAACTTAATATTAAAATAACTAAATACTAAATACAAATATGGATTAGAAAATAGAGACGTGATTGCGCGTATAAGACGGCTCGGATACCGACATTGTGTCGCGGAGTTACAATACAAGAACTATGGAAATACACTCTAAGAAATTATCTGATGACGCTAACAATTATCACAGACATGAACAGTGATCGGTATCGGTCTCGCGGAATACACATCACTGGCGCTCGCAGCGCCGCGACTAACGCTCGCAACGCCACATGTTGCGGCGTTGCGAGCGCTACTTGCGGCACTGTGAGCGTGGCGCCGGAATTGGTTCTTCTTTCCGGCTGTCCCTTCTTTCGCTCTCTCTGGTGTCATAGCGTTCTGCGTGCGGACCTCGTGTAAGCCTCTGCGATAGTTAGTAAGTTAAGACTCGGTAAAGTTCGAAATCACTTTGTGTTCACTGCGAGATCATTGCTCACGTCTTTCGGTAATTGTAGCGTCATTGGATAAATATTCATAGTGTATATTTTCTTAATTTCCCGCATTCTAACCTAGCAATGCAATGCCGATATCCGAACCACCTTACGCACGCAATCACGTCTCTATCTTTATAATCTACATTTGCTAAATAATTATTCAAGTTTGTATTAAACCCCCTTATGGCATATGAGTCAGAATCAATGAGTAACATTCATTCGCAAACCTAACGATTTCCCGCCGGAATTATCCTTCGCCGTTAGTTGTCCATCCTCGGCGCCCAGACATGCTCGGTGCCATTAGGCACAGCAGCCGCAACATAGCCACAATGTCACATTTTTGACAAGTAGTATCTTTCAGCTGATTACTGTTAAATTTTGAGCGGAATTCGTCGCGTGGTTTCATTTCTGTAGACGATTAAAGCGGACAAGCTTTATATTTTGTGCAAAATAGAAAAAAACGAGCAGTGATCAAACTAACAACATCTACATATGAAAGGTGTAATGCCGAAAGAAATCAAAGCCAAGTTGGATAATGTTCATAGTACATCTGCACCAGTGTTTGCGATTATATACAATTGAATTTAAACGTGGTCGTACATCCACATGTGATGCACCTCGTTCAGGACGTCCAATTGAGGCTGCCAGAAATCATCGATAAAGTCCACGATATTGTTTTGACTGATCGCTAGTGAAAGTACGAACTTGTTGTGGCCACAGGCATATCACATAGTACAATGATTTCAATTTCGCACGAACAATTGGATATGAAAAAGCTAGCTCTCGGCAAGATGGGTGCCGCGTTTGCTCACTATGGATCATAAGCGCGATCGTGTGACGATTTCAAAACGATGTTTGGAGATGTTTCAACGTAATCCAAATAAATTTCTGCGTCGATTCATTACTGTGGACGAAACATGGATCCATTACTTCACATTCGAGACGAAGGAACAGTCAAAACAATGGACTTCACTGAGTGAACCAGCTCCGAAGAAGGCGAAGACTTTGGGATGCATGCGGTATAATTCATATCGAGTACCTTCCATCGAAGCAAACGATCAATGGCGATTACTACGTAGCTTTATTGGACCGTTTCAATAACATTTTAAAGAAAAAATGTCCCCATTTGACGAAGAAGAAAGTGCTCTTTCATCAAGACAATGCATGGGTTTACACGTGCCCGACACTGATGGCCAAATTCAACGAATTCCGCTACGAATTGCTTCTCCATCCAGCATATTCGTCAGATTTAACCCCCTGCGACTATTTTCTGTTTCCAAACCTGAAGATATGGTTCGGAGGAAAGAGATTCACCAGAGAGCAGCTCATCGCCATAACAGAGGCTTTTGAAGAGTTGGACAAATCATATTATTCGGACGGCTTGAAAAAGTTGGAAAATCATTGGATCAAGTGTATCGACCTAGAGCTTTGGATGAGCTTGATCTCATGAAAGCCACTAAATATCGCTAATTTTTATTATATATTGGACTCATAGTACTACGTAAGATAATCAAATAAATCTTAACGTAATCATTTTATAAAACTATCAATAGCTGTACATTTTCTAGCAACTCCTGACATTGACGTCGAGAAAATAGATACAACCAATAAAAAATAATTATAATATATGTCATAAAAATCAATTATAAACAGTCCTATTGGATGATGAGTTCATCCCCAAAAGCCAAATGAAGTCGATCAATGCATTGTTTCGTAGTTAGATTATAATACATTTGTAATCGTAAAAAATCATTGCCCGAAAATTTTCACGTGAAATTTCCATTTTCTCACAAAATAACTTCTTTTAAAATATTATACAAACAAAACTAGTTGGCTTGGATACAAACTGTCGACCGAATTATAGGTTAAAAACGTCTAATTTTACGGATATGATAGTAGCAGAATGTTGGCGCCACTAGAAGTATTAGATTGAAACTTTTTCAGCAGACTACGTATTAAATCGCGTTGCTTGAAATCCCCATAAAATGAAATGGATGTACGAAGACAAGTTAATAAGTTTTTAGAAAAACATAGTAACACATTTTTTTTTATCGATTCATTTTTATTTTTCAACATAGTCTCCTTTCAGCTTGATACACTTGATCCAACAATTCTCCAACTTTTTCAAGCCGTCCGAATAATATGATTTGTCCAACTCTTCAAAATAAGCCTTTGTTTCAGCGATGAGCTGTTCTCTGGTGGTAAATCTCTTTCCTCCGAACCATATCTTCAGGTTTGGAAACAGGAAATAGTCGCAGGGGGCTAAATCTGTCGAATATGCTGGATGGGGAAGCAATTCGTAGTGGAATTCGTTGAATTTGGCCATCAGTGCCGGACATGTGTGAACCCATGCATTGTCTTGATGGAAGAGCATTTTCTTCTTTGCCAATAGGGACATTTTTTCTTTAAAATGTTGTTGAAACGGTCCAATAAAGCTGCATAGTAATTGCCATTGATCTCGTGTTTGCTTCGAGAAGGTAATCGATATGAATTATACCTCGTGCATCCCAAAAAACTGTGGCTATCATCTTTCCGGCCGACTTCACGGTCTTTGCCTTCTTCGGAGCTGGTTCTTCATTCGGTGAAGTCCATTGTTTGACTGTTCCTTCGTCTCGGTGTGAAGTAATGGATCTATGTTTTGTCCACAGTACGAATCGACGCAGAAATTCATCTGAATTACGTTGGAACATCTCCAAACATTGTTTTGAAATCGTCACACGGTCGCACTTATGGTCCATAGTGAGCAAACGCGGCACCCATCTTGCCGAGAGCTAGCTTTTTCATATCCAATTGTTCGTGCGAAATTGAAATCATTGTGCCATGTGATATGCCTGTGGCCACAACAAGTTCGCACTTTTACTCGTCGATCAGTCAAAACAATATCGTGGACCTTTTTAATGATTTCTGGCGTAGCAGTCTTAATTGGACGTCCCGAACGAGGTGCATCACATGTAGATGTACGACGTTTAAATTCATTCACCCAATTGTACAGTCGCAAACACTAGTGCAGATATGCTATGAACCTTATCCAACTCGGCTTTGGATTTCTTTCGACGTTAAACCTTTCATATATAGACGTTTGATCACGAAACTCGTTTTTCCATTTTGCAAAAAATACAAAGATTGTTCGCTTTAATCGTCTACAGAAATGAAACCACGCGATGAATTCCGTTCAAAATTTGAGTAATCAGCTGAAAGATGCTATTTGTCAAAAAGTAATGTGACATAACACTGCGGGTGCCCTCTGACAAATTTTTTAAGAATTTATTGACTTGCTCTCGTATCTTATATCAACAGCTAACTTAAATCGTTATAGTGGCTCTTCTCATACTCACAAGTCATTGTTTGAATTATTACTAAATAAATTGTCAATGTCAATGTTATTGAAATGGAGTTGTTTTTTCTATTAGTAAGTTTTATCATTAAAAGTAATATAAAAGGCTCTGTAGTAATAAGCAAAAGGTAGTATAAAAGAAGGGCAAAGAGCCAATGACGTAAATAAAAAATTATAATTCAAATAAGAAAACTCAATACAAAAACAATAAAAATATAATAAAATAAAACAAACGTTTCAACTCCAATTGAGTCATTTTCAATGCCATCATACAATAATATAAATGTCGTTCTAAATTAAAAATTAATACATAATCTTACAATATTCTTAAAATTCCTTAACAAAAAATTCTTTCCTCTTTCTGTGTAATACGCTGTGAGTCATTTTTATCAAGAATTAACAAAGTCATAAGAAAGTTCTGGAAAAGTAACTGTAAACAAAAAGAATTAATATTAATCACATAAAAATTAAAAATATGATGATATACCTTAGTAAATCTGTTAAGAGTCCAATAATACACAACGAGAAAAAAATGTAAAATGTAGTCCATTTCGGGTAATAATAAAAGTCTTTTTAATTTAATAGGTTATTATAAGCAAATTCGCAAAGGTAACGAGCTTCTGACTTAAACGATGTCACAAAACGAAATGTCAAACAGAAAAATTATAATAATATAAATTAAAATTATAATTATCGAGAACGGAAAACGGAAAAATAGGAGGAAAAGGACAGAAGATGTTAGAAAGGAGAAAGAGAATGTATAATGTCAGAATACAAATCCGGCAAAGACTCCGTGTCATTTTGTCTATTAATCCCATGCTTCTGTTTTTTGGTTCTGAATTCGACATTTTTCATGTTTAATAAAAAAATATATAAACAGATTTTTGGGACCCCCATGGGTTCACCTTTGTCACCGGTTGTTGCAAGTATTGTTATGTAGGATTTCGAGAAGATGGCTATTGGAATGCTGCCTTGTCGTCTGTTGTTTTACTACCGATACGTCGATGATATTATCTTAGCTGCTCCTTCTGAAAGTATTTGTGATATTTTGGATGTTTTCAATTCATTACATACTAGATTACAGTTCACCATGGAGATAGGTGATGAAGTAGAATAAGTTATTTAGATACGATGGTAATTATCGATGAACGGAATCTCATTTTTGATGTATACCGTAAAGCAACCTTTTCCGGCAGATTTCTTAA
>NW_011627230.1:54117-98232 GCF_000204515.1 Acromyrmex echinatior
AATAAATAACATTCTTTCATTAAAAAAACGCTACGAATTAATTCCAACACCTAATATATATATATATAAAATATATATATATATATATATATATATGTGTATAGAAACATGTTACGTTTGTCTATAATCTACATACACAATCCAGAGGAATACATGGTTATCGATTACAACATTCCTGTAACATTTATTTTACATTGAGCGAGATTAATTATTAATACTGCAATCGAGATCGAATTTTAATTTTTATATATCTTAGCTATGTAATATTCAGCATTTTTGTTTACATTGATAATGATTCAACAGGAATCGAAACGTTTTGTTTTGTTTGTTACCGACAAATTAAAGTTTACACTTTAACTAGATGACATGTTTATTTATTAACGATCTAAAAAATTTTTATTTTATAATGATTAATCTTCGGCTCATAATTCTTTGTCTTTATGTTTTTTGAAATTATGTAACATAATTTTAAATGCTGCTGCTATCATTTCCCAATCCAAAATCTCCAATTGAATTTCCAATTCAAAATCTCCTATGTCTAAATATTTTAACCTCCTAAATTCAATTTTTTAGTAGAGCAAAAACTCTTTTAATAATTGATCTGATAGAATTTTATATTATATGTAATTTGTGAAGTGATGTGATGACGTGTCAAGTGCCTATTGTCTCGAAATGGTGTCTAAGCGTAAAGAACACAATAAGGGATATGCTGAGTCTCCTATTAGATGCATATTATGCGAAATTAGAAGTCTTTTGAAGAAGAATTGAGTGAAACCCTTTTTTGGATTATAAAAATCGTTTGCATTCATTACTGGAGCTTTACAAGGAATATGACAGTCATCTATGGCACCGATTACTCCCAGGAAGAATTATAATTTTAATTATAATTCTGTATATAAATAATAGAAAATTCAATTAAAATACAAACGTTAGACATTGACATTGTGCTACATTTGTTCATCTTATATATTGTGACATACTAAAACTATGCCAAAAACATATTAAAAATATTCTTAAAAATTTGATGTTCTGTATTTTTTGACAAATAAAATCTATCATCAACTGTTCGAGATGCATCCGTAAAACTTCACGGAATCGGTATATGTGCGGCATGTAGGTTAGAAGTTTCTAGAATTTCAAACGAGCGTTTCTAGAAGTTTCCAAAATAAATTTAACAATCACCTCTCGTTGGTAAAGTCAAAAATATAATCAAAGCCGCATGTCATACCTACACAAAAAATCAACTGTTAAAACGGCAATTAAAATTCGGATCGATTATAGCGCACACGCGCTCGCGTGACGCGAAACGCGTAACTCGTTAACATCCCAATCAGAACTGCTGATTTAACGGGCGCGCATGGCAATAGTATACCGCTTGGCCATCGTCATCGAAAATTGCCAGTCGCTGCCCGAATCATGAGGTCAAAATTTAGAATTTTGAAAAGAATCTCATAGGCGATTGAAGAAAGAAGCCTTTGTTCGATCAAATAGATAAAAGTCTGAAACAAGCAATGATCCTTCTTCTTCGCTTTTCCAGTCGCAGTTAACGCTCCGCAATTCAGCTTAATCACCTTTGAGACGCTCCGCCGCAAGAAAACCGCCGCGTTCGACTTGTGATCTGTTACGTGAAGATTCGAATAGATCGAACTTTCGCTAGAAAACATCTTCTCGCTCAAACTCTCTCTCTCTCGTTCTCGCTTTGTCTCTCGAACATTGTTGGTCCTTCGAGCCGGATTCGCCTTCGCCGATTATTGCTTTCGGGAATACCGTTGTCGCGTTCAGTGCGCGTAATATCTAAAAGAACAAAGAGAGAACGTAAGTGAGTGAATCATAAGTGGGGAAATAAATACCTTGCTGACCGCTCAAAGTGACATCCACGGTTGCATGACCAGATCAGTGGCAAATTTAAAGAAGATGGATATGGCCAACATCACTCTCCACGCCATCGAAACCCGCTTAGCGCTTCTCGATCAAGTACTATGGACGAAGTTCGAAAGACAGCATGAACTTATACGAGCATATTATAAGGAAGCCTTCCATGAAAGTGAGTACAGTACGTCTCAATTCGCCGATTCCGTTGAAATTACTTACGTGTAGCAGCATAGCCTGTTGAACGACTACCTGACAAAGTTTAAGGCTGAGCAGTCAAATACAGCTCCTGCGAATTAATCGGGAAACGATTTCTTCAAATCGGCGCTGCCGCGTCTGAAAATCCGATCATTTTCGGGCGCGTTTGAAGACTGGCCATCATTTCGAGACATATTCTTGTCCATCGTCGGTAATAATCCGTCTATCTCAAACGTAGAGAAGTTCCATCTTGACGCATTGCCTAGAAGAGTCCGCTGAAGCATTGATACGTCTGTTAGCCGTAACCGGAGATAATTATTCTCGTGCGTGAGCGCTGTTGTGTAAACATTATGAGAACAAAAAGGAATTGTTGCGCTCCAATTTTTGCACGTTTACCGCAGTGTAGAAGATGAAAAGCGATACCGCTGAGGAGCTTACAATGCATTTACAATGCCGCCAATTTACAGTGCCGTGAACGGTCAAGAAAGCATAGGAAGACCACTTAATTCACATGGCTTCAACTTCTTCAATCACTTTATCATCGAGCTCTTCGCCTAGAGTGGGAATCTCACACGAGTAATTCCACGGATTTGCCAGATCACGATACATTGATGGACTTCATTACCAAGCGAACTCTGACTCTCAAGGCCGCAAAATCAAAGGTCTTTGGAGATCCACCGCGAATCGCGAAATCGCACGTCGCTAAACGTACAGTCGACGCTCCCGGCTGTGTTCTGTGTAGGCATAATGTAATGATGTGCGAACAATTCAAGGTGAAATCCGTATTCGAACGAAAGTTCATCGCGGAAACACACTGGTTGTGTTACAACTGTCTCGCTTCCAATCGCGAAGTGTCAGTCAACAAAGACATGCTTTACGTGTAAGGCGAGACATTCGCTCCTTCACGAAGCGTCACTCCGAAGCCTGCCGACGTAAGCACGTTGATTGCTGTACGCCAAGACGAAAAATGCAAGGTCATTCTGTTCGATACCGCAAGAATTACTGTCGCTGACCGCCACGGGGATCTACACCCGGTTAGAGTCTTAATCGATCAAGGATCGGAAGTATCCTTCATTTCCGAGGCGCTAGTCCAGCGCTTACACCTGCCGCGATCCCGCGGCAATCTCAATCTTTGGAATCGACGGCTCACCCTCGGGTTCCTGTCGCGAAAAAGTGTCTCTTAGTCTTACATCTAGGATCAATGGAGCTCGAGTTATCGCTGTTGCTTTCATCCTATCACGTCTTTCGCTGTATCAAGGCGCAGTCACTGAATACTCAGCTGTTAGTCGGCGCTAACTTGTTGCCATCGCTTGCCGATGTGTTAACCCAGTGGCGGTGGCATCGATCCGCGATCGTGACGGACATTGAAAAAATGTACTGCCAAATTCTTGTGGCGTCTGAGGATAGAGATTATCAACGCATTCTCTGGCATCACTCAGTCAGCGATTCGGTTCGCGAGTATCGGTTAGATACAGTGACATATGGTCTGTCGTGCGCGCCATTTCTCGCCATCCGCACACTTCGCTAGCTCGCCGATGATGAAGACGCAAGATTTCCGCCGTACTGAGATACGACTGCTACGTCGACGACATCGTGACCGGAGCGTACACTAAAGATGAGGCAATCGAGATACAAACCGAGCTCCGTCAGCTGTGCATGGCGGGCGGGTTCTCGCTAAAAAAATGGGCGCCAACCATCCTGAAATTCTCTTCAGTATTCCTGCGGATCATTGTCTCGCGGATTCGCGGACGAGAGTCACGCAACGCTGGGCTTGCAGTGGCAGCCGGTCGACTTTCACATTCTCAATTCGAAGCCGTACCGTTGAAAATTTCATCAAAAGGAAGGTTCTTTCGGACCGCGCGTTTGTTTGATCCGCTTGGATGGTTCACACCGGTAGTGATCCGTGTCAAAATCCTGCTTCAGTCAGCGTGGTTGAAAAGGCTGGACTGGGACGCCCCGCTCCCTCAAGTAGACGTCTGCCAGTGGAGTTGCTTCCTAGAGGAACTCCCAAAGCTTGAACATCTTTGAATCAACCGCTGGTTAAACACGGGTGCCGAGAACACGAGAGTAGAGCTCCACAGATTCACCGACACGAGGGCATGCAGCCGTAGTATATCTTCGTGTCATCAGTACTAACAGTGTCAACGTTCTCTAGCGGCAAAGAGCAAGATCGCTCCGATCAAGACAAGTGTCCTTGCCGCGATTGGAACTGTGCGCCGCCGCCATGCTAAAATTACAAAATTAGTCGCATATACGCGCACTGTTTTAAGTCCGTCCACAGCTCCAGTCACTGTCTGGTCCAAGGTTACTCTATACTAGATTCAGGATTACGTCTCTCGATGGAAGACTTATGTGGCCAACCGCGTGTCCATGATACAGGAGGCGCTTCCAGAAGGATAATGGCATCATGTTCCCAGAAAGGACAACCCGACCGACTGCGCCTCTCGAGGGATAATATCAGGCGAGCTTTGATCATCCACTCTGGTGGTCAGGCCCTTCTTGGCTGCTCAAGGACAACTCCATCTGGCCCAGCGCACAACCTCAAGCTCCACTGAAGGAATAGCTCGAGCAACGTGTCTACTTTCGCACTATCACGTCAAAAGTTGTCACGAAACCGGAGCTCCTCCTCCGATTCTCCTCACTACACCAGCTTCTGAGGGTCATAGCGTGTCTGTGTTGGCTGCGGTTAAGAGAGATGTCAACGACGGAAGGAAGTCCGGAGTCGACGTTGACACTCGACGAGCTCGACGCCGCATTTGGACGATGGATCCGATCAGTCCAGGCGCTGCATTATGCGCACGAGGTCATTGCAAAAGACCGCAAAAGATGCCCGATGGCAACTCGCAGCCAATTACGGGCCTTAAATCCCTTCATCGATGAGTCTGGGAGTACTGAGAGTCGGAGATCGCCTGAAGCACGCAGTTCTCTCTCCAGACGAGCGGCATCCGATGATCATCCGCTGCACTCACATCTCACACGCCTCTTGATATCGTCATGTCACCGCCGAACACTCCATGGAGGAGTGCAGTTGACTCCGGGCCTGTTGCGACTATGATATCCCTCAAGAGCGAGTCATGGTAAAATACTGGTTGCATAAGTGCGCCACGTGTACCAGATGGAGAGGAGTCACAGCCGCCAATGAGTAATCTTCCTCAAGGACGTGTAACTCCTGCATGTCCATTCTTCAGAACCGGCATCGATTATGCCGGGCCGATACTCATTCGCACGAATCGAGGACGTGGGCACCGGTCCGAAAACCTTCATCGCAATTTTTGTGTGTCTCTGCTCTAAAGCGACGCATCTTAAAGTCGTTTCCGTTTCACGACGGATGCATTCCTGGCCGCACTTCGTCGGTTTACGTTACGTAGAGGACTATGCTCGGATATCTACTCCGACTGTGGCACGAACTTCATTGGCGCCGACTGACAGATACGAGAGCTTCTTCGTGCATCTTCCGTTAACGTCAGCCGCATGCTGTTATCATAGAAGGAATCCGGCACTTCAACCCAGCTTCCGCACCTCACTTCGGAGGTCTCTGGGAAGCAGCAGTAAAGTCGACGAAGTACCATCTTCGAAGAGTAATCGGCGACACCACACTCACCCACGAGGAGATGAGCACTCTCTTAGCTCAGGTAGAGGCCTGAATTTGCTGGCGTTATCTGATGACCCCGACGATCTCTCCGTGCTCACTCCAGGACATCTGCTTATCGGAGCCCTGCTGCTAGCCATTCCAGAACTGTCGCTTACAGAGAAGGCAACAAGCTCTCTCTCTCTCTCTCTCTCTCTCTCTCTCTCTCTCTCTCTCTTTCTCTCTCTCTCTCCTCTCTATCTCTCTATCTCTCTCTTTCGTTGGCAGCATCTTCAAAAAATGCTGATCATTTTTGGGAAAGGTGGTCACACGAGTACCTTCATTCCTTGACCTCACGCTCGAAGTGGTGCAAGGTAAGCACTGCTTCTCAGATTGGCTCATTGTGCCTCATAATTTCAGAGACATCACCATCAAGCAGATGGCCTCTAGCTCGCATCACAAAACTGCATCCAGGAGAGGACAGTGTGATCCGAGTAACAATTGTTCGCACAGTCTCTTCCGAGCTCATCCGACCTCTAGTAAAATTAGTGATGCTGCATGGACTCACTTCCTCGACCACTCTACACGCGGACTCGCAAGAGCAATAAAAATCGCATATTGTATTAGACCGTGCGATCTTATTCAATGTATTCGCATCAGTCAACGCGCGTGTAATCGCGGTAATATTCGCGTTAATTCCATCTACCTTTCGCAATTTTCGATGATACGAATGCAATAAATTTAACAATTTTCTTTGTAATAATATATTTAACTCTTAATGCAATGTATTACATTTTCGAGTTTTAGTTTTGAAAATATTCTGATTACGTTCTCAACTGTTGCGCAAAGACTTTGTAATCAAGATTATCCGCTAATTCTTTTCAATTAATATTATAGCTAGATCACATGAACGCGTCTACGTCATTATATTTCTCAAATAATTTCTTATTGTTTTTAAACTTTAAAAAACGTCTCCTGTCATGTGTAAACACAGGCTTCCGCGATATCGTGTGCTGCACGCGCAAGTATTATTGGTCTGCGCCACCGAAGCGCCGCGATTTCTCAAATAATTAGTCGAACTCGCGACATCTGTACGCTTGTCGAGTGTGAGTATTAATTTCGTCACTGCGTGACAAGGCGAGCGGGATGTTCGAGATGCATCCGTAAAATTGATTTCACGGAATCGATATATGTGCCGCATGTGGATTGGAAGTTTCTAAAACAATTTCAAACGAGCGTTTCTAGAAGTTTCCAAAATAAACTTGACAATCACCTCTCGTTGGTAAAGTTAAAAATATAATCAAAGCCGCATGTCGTACACAAAAAACCAACTGCTAAAATAGCAATTAAAATTCGGATCGATTACAGTGCACGCGCGCTCGTGTGACGCATAACTCGTTAACATCCCAGAACTGCTGATTTGGTGGGCGCGCATGGCAATAGCGTACCGCTTGGCCATCGTCATCGAAAATTATCAATCGCTGCCTGAATCATGGGGTCATCTCAAAATTTATAATTTTTAGAGAATCTCATAGGCGATTGAAGAAAGAAGCCTTTATTTAATCAAATAGATAAAAGGTTGAAACAGTGATCCTTCTTCTTCGCTTTTCCAGTCGCAGTTAACACTTCGCAATTCAGCTCAATCGCCTTTGAGACGCTCCGCCGCAAGAAAACCGCCGCGTTCGATTGTGATCTGTTACGTGAAGATTCGCATAGATCGAACTTTCGCTAGAAAACGTCTTCTCGCTCAAATTCTCTCTCACTCTCGCTTTGTCTCGCTCTCGAACATCAATTAATAAAAAGCTTTCTGGTTTTGCTAATAGTCAAATTGAAAATAGTAATTGTTTTGATATGCACACATTTCTATTTTGTTGCTCACTTACAAATGAAGTTATTATATGAAGTAATTCCTAAAATATGAAGTAATTATAAAAAATAATAAATTATACTTTTTATAATAAAAAAAAAGTAATGATAATAGTAACGCAATATTTCTATAAAATGATTTCCCAATCTCAAATATTGGGAGTACAAATAAGTTTCCACCGTTTGACAAAAAAGACGGTGCCACTAGCAAGTTATGGTTAAAATTGTCTGATGTAAAACGTTATATCGTAAGATTGGACATCTGTCAACAACATAACCTTGAAATACTAGTGATTTTGTATCAGCATCATATATTTTTTTTATGCGAAAATGCCGAGTTTTGAACCAAATAAGCGTCATTGCTTTTGATTTACTTCTTTAATTTGAAGAAATCTGCAGCTAGGGCTCATCGATTGCTTGTAGAAGGATATGGTGAGGCTGCCTTAAGTGAGAGAAGTTGTCGTGAGTGGTTTCAAAAATTTAAGAACGGTGAATTTGACGTCGAAGACAAAGAACGTAGCGATGGCCGAAAGTGTACGAAGACGCGGAATTGGAAGCATTATTGGATGAAGATTCGTGCCAAACGCAAAAAGAACTTGCACTTATATTAGGAGCGACTCAACAAGCAATTTCACATCGTTTGAAATCATTGGGAATGATTCAAAAGCAAGGGAATTGGATTCCATATGAACTGAAACCGAGAAACGTTGAACACCGATTTTCCATATGTGAAATGCTGCTTGTCAGGCATAAACGAAAGAATTTTTTGCATCGTATAGTCACTGGTGATGAAAAATGGATCCACTATGATAACCTAAAGAAGAGGAAATCATGGGGATCATCTGGCCATGCTTCAACATCGACAGTCAAGCCGAATATTCATGGAAAAAACCTCATGTTGTGTATTTGGTGGGATCAGCTTGGTGTCGTATATTATGAGTTGCTCAAACCGAACGAAATCGTTACTGGGGCTCTCTACCGAATATAATTGATGAGATTGAGCCAAGGAAAAACGCGCCACTACTACTCCAGGTATGACAAAATTATTCTCCTGCATGATAATGCTCGATCACATATTGCGGCGTCGGTCAAAACCTACATGGAAACACTCAATTGGGAAGTTCTACCTCACCCGCCGTATTCCACAGACATTGCCCCTTCCGATTATCATCTATTTCGATCGATGGCGCATAGCCTGTCTGAGCAGCACTTCACATCATATGAAGATATCAAAAATTGGATCAATAATTGGATAGCCTCAAAAGATGAAGAGCGGTATCCGTATGCTATCAGAAAGATGGGAAAAAGTAAGCTAGCGATGAACAATACTTTCAATAAAACATTATATTCTTTCAATAAAACATTACCGTTCTTTCACAATAAATGCTTAATTTTTTATAAAAAACGGCGGAAACTTATTTGTCTCTCTCTCTCTCTCTCTTGTTCGTCGCGACATTCCAAAATGTTCGATAAATTACATATCACTGAATCGCGGAATTGTGATTTCAAAATGATTTTCATTATGAGGCCTTGCGTTACGTCTATCCCATTGGTCTAAATCTTCTATTGTATTTCCAATTATATTTATTATATCAGGGCTATCATCCAAAGCAAATAACATTTCTGCATCCATTGCGCGTCGAATGAGCTTAATTTTGGAAGTGCACAGTCCGTATTCTATCTAAGTAATTACCTCAAATTATCTTAATTGTGTCTCACGGAATACCTCAGTTCGGAGGTTATGTAATATAATATATATCACAATACATATGATACCAAATGGAAAGTCCGTTCAGCAGAAATCATAAGCTGCTGGCAGCGCAGCACATCCATATAAGCGCATAATATTATTTGATATTAAGTAATATTTTAGAAAAAAATATTACATATTTTTTTAGAATATTAAATATAACATTTTAAGAATATTGTATAAAATTATATAATATTAAGTAATATTCTCAAAATATTAATGGAAAGTTCTATGTCCACTCCTGATGATATTGCATGATTATTAAAAGTAACTATTTAGTAGTTACTTTTATTTAATGGTACTGCAATATTGTATAAACATTAAAAAGTATTATAACATAATGTCACGTCCTGCCATAATTTAGCGGACGGGAACCGAAGATCGAGCGGGGGCCCGCGAAGAGGAGAGGGACGCGCGAGATGAAGCCTCAGCTCCGCTGTATAGTTGCCGCGGGGGCCGAAAGGGGTTCGCGAATATTGCGCGATCGCTTCCGAGTTCCTTTAGGAATCAAAGACGCCCTCGCTAGTGCGAGCGTTGTCATCCTTTAGAGCTTTTTGGAGGAACCGGGAAGGAATAAAAAAAAAGAGAAGAAGGCGATGATTTGCCTTACGATCTTTATTTTTTATTCGGTAGCTTCGATACTTAGCGTAAAATAATTGAATTCGATAATTAACGTAAAATAAAACAATGTAATTAAATATAGGCTGCGGAGTAAGGGGCGAAACGGATTTCTTCTTTATTGGCGAGGGAAATGTTTCTATCCGCAGGGGGCACGAGGGTAGTTGCGATAGGAATAAAGAGGAAAGGACGCCCGAAGGCAAGCGCCCAGGTCTGATAATTAAGGAGATGCTCTGGAACAGCCCTGAGTTGAAGGCACGCCAAGGCGGAAGAAAGGAAGGCGCAGGGCACCCTGTGGAGAGCGACCTACATCGAGAGATTCTTTAGACTAGATACGTGCTGGGTTGAACTGTTCGAGAGAGGATTCAGCACTCGGCAGCACGACAACCATTTTTTTTTTCGCGATAGGATCGGGCTCTAGATGAAGATTGACAGAGAAGATTGACTAAATTGTTAAATGTAATAACGTTATTGTTTATTGTTACGAAAAAGAACGCAAGAGCAACTCTTCCGGAGTTTGAAGGGCAGAATCGAATTATCAATAAAAATTAAAAGTATAGAGAAATTGCGCTTAGCGCGAAAATTACAAGTATGGAACTATAAGTATGAAGAATTTACAAATACCGAAATTATATATAAGATTATAAATACAAGTAATTGTAAATTACGCAAAATTATAAGTATAGCGAAATATAAGTAATAAGAATTTTATAAGTATGGAGACTGCGGTGTCATGAAAATTCTAAGTCCCCGTTGGAACTTAGCCACTGGGCTACTAAGATCGAAAATTTTCAAGTGTCGGAACGTGTTGTGCTTACTACTGCTGGAAAAATAAGCTAGGGATAATTGAATCGAGAATAACAGAATGAACAGAATGAGCTGACGCTCTGGGCTAAGAATAAACGAAATAAGAGTCCTCGCAGCATCGGTTTATATACTTTAAAGAGGTGGCGTCTCGCGGTAAGAGGGGTAATTTCATAATTCTAGAATATTCTACAGATTTTCGTTTGCCAATTACTCACTACATTTTAACAATATCGCTATTCCATGGGCACGAGTGAATCCCTGTGTTTGACTTCGTCGCTTGATGTCCTTATAACAATCGAAATGCACTTGCAACTGTCGGCTGTAGAGTTTGTTGTTTTTATATACACGTTTCGCGTATCTATTCGATAAGTTGAATTGCTAGTGAGATTCTGAATATTCCGTACTCAATTCTGATAATTGGTGACTATAATTAATGCAAGACGTCGTTAGCTGTTTCGGTGTTTTAGCTCAATCTCAACGATTAATTTGTGGAAATCCTGCGTGTATTTTATGGAGTATTTTATGGCGTAGTTATGTGACTCTTATAATAACCAGTTGCCTTTAACTATTATTATTTGGTGGTTAAAGAGAGGTCCTCCCTCCTTATTGTAATGTTGTGTTTTTGAAATGAATGCGGTTTCTTTTCTTTAACTGCTTATTTAAAAGATAATATGTTATAATAGCAAGAGTGGTAATAACGGTTCACGCGGTTGGCGTGATCAGTGGTGAAAGGATTGTGCTCGCGGTTCGATCAACTGTGCAGGTATAAGCCGTGATGTTCTCAGCTATAGTATGTGCTCTAGAGACGGCCGGTTTGTCAGTTTTTAACAGCTGGACGTTACACATAATTTACTTTAATTTGTAAAACTATTTAGTATAAGTAAAAGACGTTTAAAGACTGAAAATAATTTAAGCACGCAATTGTAGAACTGGACATGTACTTAAAATCATGCGAAAACGTTTTTTTAACAAAATAAACTGATAAGAACTTTTCGTTACTGGATTGTGAATTCAAATTGCATTAAATTAAGAATAATTAATATTTATAAATATTTTAATATTTCAGGGATATTAAGATATAATACCCAGGATATTATATAAGTGGACATATAACCTCTATAGAATGCTCTCATAATATTAAAAAATATTATTTTCGAAATATTATAATAACTTATTTTAATTTTTTAATAATAACCATATAACATTCTAGGAATATTTTGCGTTTATAGTTACCGTTTATTAAGCTGCTTTTTTCGCTGAACGCAACCAATAAGTATACATTAGAATGATATAAAGAGACTGACATCAATTAGTCGCCATTTGGTGTCTTACTATCTATATGACGCAATTTCTCATCTTTACCTCTTCTTTCTTTAATGTTTCTTTAATCTTTACCTCTTCTTTCTAATTAAAAGTAACCATTAAGATACTTAATAGCAGAGCTAATCAGTATTAGGCACATGCATCAGTGCCACTCTCTTTATATCCACTCTAATATACATGATAGCACGGTGGGGCGGGGGGGGGGGGGGGGGGGGGGGGGGGGGCGGGGCAGACCCCGGTATCGCGGTTTACGTAAATATTTACGTAACAATGATACCGTCGACGGGAGATCTTCCCCGCACTACTCCTCCTACGGCTATGAAAAATTCTTCGCGCCCCGCTTCCTCTTGTAGATCAATGTCTTAGAATCCCTATATATATTGTATATATTCTACTATTCATCTTGAATATTTTTTATGCTATAATTGTATATTTTACATTTATTATATTTTTCACATTTATTATGAATTTTTATATTTATTATATTTTACATTTATTATATCTTTATATTTGTTTCACATGAACTCATTGCATTCATAACCAAGAAAGTCAGTCAATTATTTACTACACGTAAACACGTGCTGTGTACTGATTTATAGACACGTTTCTTTTTTCGTGTGATTTTCAGTCGTCAAATAATAAATTGTCTGTGACTGTTAGTGATTAACTGATAAATTGATAAATAAATTCCTCGTTTTATCAAGTGAAGATCGAAGTATGTCACTGTTGAAACATAATACAATTTATAAAAGAAGAATCTCAACGTTTGACTTGATATCTACTTAAAAGACATTTAATATTTGAGTGATGAAAATCAATTTACAGTAAAAAGTTGA
The DNA here is from genome assembly GCF_000204515.1 of Acromyrmex echinatior. The sequence goes on from NW_011627230.1 coordinate 66,953, forward strand.
GCACTATTATGGTGCATCCAAATTTATTCTTCCGTTTGTTTCAAAAAGTTGGAGCAAAATGGAATCATTGAACATCCACAAAGTAATAACAGTTTTTATAATTAAAGTAATAATAAGCTTTTCAAGTATATGTATTTGGCTTACGTTTTTTTTTAAATATTTATTTGAATAAGATACACGAACGCGTTTCTTTTAAGACTTCTCGTAAGTAATAAATGTTACGAGTGCGATAACGCAAATAAAATTGTTAGAGAAATTTTTATAAAAGTAAGAAATTACAACATAAATTACACCATTGCATGCGACAAGTACAATATTATAATGCCTATTGACATACAATTAATTCTAACAAGTACGTCGAATTGTAAGAAACACTTAGAATTTAACATAATGAAATAATTGCATAATTTGTATATCAATAATAATTTTATATTAGTAATTATTGTTTAATTTCGCTCTTTTAGAATATTTCTCTAATAATTTTATCAGTGTAATTTAAAAACAATTAGATATTTCTCTAATAATTTTATCAGCATAATTTGAAAACAATTAGATACTCAAAGGGTTCAATATTTATTTCAATTTCATCATTCTAATATATAATTTTAAGAAATTAGCACATTTAAAGTATGTAAAAGACAAAGAGATAGTGTGACAGGAGAAAGAGAATAAACGTGTGAATGCTTCCGATGTGCGCAAAGCGCTCGCATCTAATCATGAGCGCCACTCCTGCCCGTCTAACTATTTTTTCTTATAAGCTAAGCTTCGTAAAGAAAAATTTTCGTAAAGGAAAAATCGTTTAAAATAGGTTTTAGAATTTGATCAGAAATTCTTTTGAGGGACACTTGGGTTGTTCTGAATCACCCTGTATATCATATATAAACATTAACATCTTGCCCGGCTACCTAGTCTTTATACATATTTTTATAAATTCAATTCTTTTCATAGTGAGCCTTTCTTTTATTTTAAAATATAAGTATGTAATAATAGCAATTGAGGATAAAAAGGAAAATGTATTAATGTACCATTATATTATATATACTTACCTGCGAGAACATAATGACTGAACGGCACTCCTCTTTTTTTTACATTTAAACTGCTTACATCTTTACGCTACCAAAGTCTTACGTATAATACTCTTCCATTCGCGTGCACATAGTTAACAACAGTATATGGACAATATTACGATCAATAGCATACAGACTTTGTCTCATATAAGAAAAGAGAATTATAAATCTGCCTGCTTCGCAATACAATCTATACAAGGTATGTACATCTTGCTATTCTCTTTGAAGTGAAATTTTCCGTATATGTTTGTCTATAGTCTATGTATGTCTGCATCTTGTCTATAACAAACGCAATCTATCTATGGTCCATTTCCATCGAATGGCATGTTAAATTGGCCATAAGCTTAGATTTATTTTCCAAACCTTTGATAGACGATAAGTATAATGCGAATGACATGCAATGAAAAGTTATATATACTTCAAGGTAACATTAATGCAAGTCACAAACCTTTAATAATAGTTTGAAGGATTCGAGGAACATAAAATCACTTTCTGACTTGGTATTATTAGTTGTAAATCCATTGTGTTGAATGTATCGAGAACATTGATAGATAATTTCAACGATATCTCAGTTTGAAGTTTTCTAACAAAAAAGTATTTTCTTGCAACTCACAAATATAGCGAGAAATTACAATATGACATAGATGTTTTTCTAAGATTTTTATAAAGTGGTAATCTATGAAAATTTATTATTTTTTCACAGATATTCAAAATATATTATTGGAAACCGCATTCTTATGGGAAAGTCTTTTTGATGTGGCTAATTTTTGAATACATGATTCTTTCTGTATATGTAATTTCTCGATCAAATATGCGTGAGCGCGCGTGTGTATAAGTGTGTTACTGTATATGCGTGCGCTTGTGCATATGCATGCGTGCGTTCATATGCATGAGTACGTGTACGTCTTGTGTGTTTAATTCTTTGTAGTAATACTTATAGACTATATAATGCAATTTTGTGATAACGTTTTAAATAATGTTTTGAAAGAGAATTAAATAACTACAACTTTGGTTCGAAGAGAAAATGTTTTTGAATGAATTGCGATATAAAAATTTCATATAAAAAGAATGGACAGTACCACTTAGATTATGTTTTTTATTTAATTTGGTATGGAATATAACTTATTGTTAACGCTTGTTGTTGATATCAAATCTGTTATATGAATAATACATAAAATTTTGTGAAATTTAACTTTGCATCAGTTGTTGGTATCAAATCTTTTACACGAATGATGTATACCATTAGATTCAAGTAAATGATAAAGATATAATATTACTAGGTTTTATTAATTTAATTTGATATAATTTAACTTGATCAGTTAAGACTATATCATTTGGGTTTTAATTTGCTACAATAGTTTTTTTTTAAAGTAATAATTTTCGAGAGAGAATTAAAGCATTACTTGGGTTGGAATAAGAATATCTTTGGAAAATATTATCTTTGGCAAAGTATTAAAACTGCTGTTACTTGGTTTGGAATAATAAAAGAAAGTAATTATGTAGGGGAGCATTTTTCGATGATCTTGATCTTGACATATGTGGTTAAGACCGAGTGATCTTCAAAAGGTTTTAGTCCGTGGTCGTCCTTCGTTAAAAAATTATTAACAATCAAAATTGCTAATTATAAAATAATAAATATCAAAAGAAAATATTTTGCGCTGTTATATGATATATTCCACGCAAAGCGACTCTCACTTCCCCTCCTCCCCCTGCTTAAGAGGCGCACAACTTTCATAATTGTATTGTTGCAATTTCATAATTGTAATACGTTGAAACCCACGTGTAACAATTATGGAAGTCGTGCACTCTAAGCAAGGGGGAGGGGGGGGTGACAGTCGCTTTGCGTGGAAAGTCGAAACCTATGCGCAATAGTATAATTATATGAAAATCGCGCGCATCTTAAACTGCGGGGGAGGAAGGGGGGAAGAAGAGTGAGTCATTTTGTGGAAAGTCAAAATCTATATAGAATAGTAAAGGGTGTCTCAAAATGATCTGACATTTTAAATTGCGCGCCATTTTTTTTGCAGCGAACGTAACGTACTAACCTTTAACAACTGGCATCAGGAAGTATTGAGGTTTAGTCATGGAGAATTACACGATCGAGCAACGCATAGAAACAATGCAGTTATTGCAGACGAAGTTTCATGGTCGTGTTATTTCGCGCCGCGGCGATGTGAATTGGCCACCAAGATCGTGCGATTTGACGCCATTGGACTTCTTTCTTTGGGGTTTTCTGAAAGGAAAAGTGTATGCCAATGATCCACAGACCATTCCGGAGTTGAAGGAAGAAATTAGACGTACCATTAATGAAATTAGTCCGCAATTAAAAATGTCATTGAAAATTTTGTCAAAAGAATGAACGTTTGCAAACAGAGTCGAGGCAGCCATTTATCGGATATTGTGTTCCACATATAACTTCCATGTTTGTACTTTATATTAAATTAAAAACATGTACTTTTCAAATAAATAATATGTTTTATTAATACATTAAAATGTCAGGTCATTTTGAGACACCCTTTATTTAATATTGTATGTATAGTAAAAATAATACGTTATTTAAAAAAATTTTTTTGTTAACAACTTTTTAACGAAGAACGACCGCGAGCTGAAACCTTTCGAAGATCGCTCGGGATCACGACCTTAATCACAGATGTCAAAGTCAAGATCATCAGAAAATGTTTCCCTATACTACATAATTACCTAAAAGGATACGTAATGTATCATTTAAGTTTTATTCAAGAAACACGTATATATTCTTAGCGCCTTTTTTTACCTTTTTTGATAAAAAGATGTGTTTGTACTGATATCACGCATTTTGTAGTAGTATACGTCTTCTTATAAACAGTTTATCCATATATTTTTGCATCGTGTAACATGCTTTCCTAAAAAAATTGTACATCCTATATAAAATCCAGATATAAAAGAGTCCCACCATCACTCCCGTCGTCTTATATATTATAATCCTACAATTAGAAAAAGTTTTCTTGAGAAAATAGTAAGTTGTACATAGAGAAACAAGCCGTATGATTGAAGGAAATTTTGATACGAATAACAATACTGATAATTTATGTCTTAATCTGACACATTGTGAAAAGATTACATTAGATTAGATTAGATTGTGAATGTTATAGCAAATAACAACTAATGTTGATATGTATTTACTTTACTAATTCAAAAATTTTTCTACTTAAAAACTGATGAGACCTATATGAACGACCTCGAAAAATTCTTTTTTTTTTTTTCAAAATAGGCGCATTGAAATTCATCGGCAAAACTATTAATTTATGGTTTTCTTTACTCCAATCTATTTATCTCTTTCTGTGCATAATAAGGAAAGTTATGGAAAAGTATGCAATAGTTATGGAAATTTTACAAAGAATATAATAAATCTATATTCTTTCTTTCGATATTTTTTTATGATCTACACTGCGCACAACAATTAGGGAATCACTTTGAAACCGGAAAATTGTGCAAACTTTAAGAAACTGTAGAAAAACTACACCGATTCTAATTCACTCTGTAATGTGTATATACGTATACACATGTTACGCCCGTGCGGCTGATTCACGAGATCGCGCTCGCGGGCGCGTGCACACACACTCCCGAATCGTCGAAATGAATAATACGAATATTAAGAAGAAGAACAAAAAGTGTTTTATTAATGAAGAATATAGAAAACACCGCGGAAAATGTTAGGTGGAGCAATCAAGAGATACGTCCGTACGCGCCGACAGCTCACATTCAAATCTGACGATCTTGTCAGATAGACGAATGCCTAATCATTTTGACAACGCGTGCTCTTTACTACAACATGGGTGTCGGCAAAACAATATTATGTACAGTATATATGCACTTGTGAGGGATCAGAGAGGGAGAAATGCGTTACAAACGTTAGATCCGAGGGAGAGAGATGCGCGTCATTGGGGTCCGTGTTAGAGGGGAAAGGGGATTCTGCTCCTTCTCTCTCTCCCCTCCCTCTCCCATCTACCCCCTTCTCCCTCTACCCTCTCTCTCTCCTTCGCTCTCCCCTCTTCCCTCCCTCTAATCCGTTGCGTTCTCTTTCTAACCCGTTGTTCTCTCTCCCCATTGTTGCGTGTTCCACCTGTTGCGATCCTATACCATAGTATTCGCGCTTTCTCTTTCTCCCATTGCGTTCTCTCTCCAACTTTCACGTTCTCTTTTCTTTATGCTCACAATTTTATTAAACAGATATGGGATTTGTTTTATGATTTTTTTTAATGATATGACTTAGCAATGATTTTAATTTAGTAATTATTAGGTGTTGGAATTAATTCGTAGCGTTTTACAAGTGATGGGAAGTACTTTCATTAATGTATTTTTTAATGCTCATGTGAAATAAATAACATTCTTTCATTAAAAAACGCTACGAATTAATTCCAACACCTAATAATATTTTTTAGAAAATAGTATATACTACAAATAGTTGAGCGTTCTTAATTATACAGGCCCACAAAAAAAAACACCCTGTGCTGAGGTGGAGACCAGCTCTTCTTATGTATTTTGAGTCGCTGAATACAAATCAAAAGAGGATCATCCAAGGTAAATTTTCAATCTAGAGTAAAAAAATCTAGAGCAATTACCCACTTTTTCCCATTTTTTCATTCTAAATTGAAAATTTTTCCTGGATGGTTCTATTTTGATGTCAGATTCATATTCAGCAACTCAAAATACATAAGAATAGCTGGATCTCCACCCCAGCACAGGGTGCTTTTTTTGTGGGCTTGTGTTATCGAATCATTATTAAACTATTATTGAGTAGCTATCAAACACTAATTGAACTGTATACATACTACTATTGAACAACTCATTTTTGATAGATTCTTAATTGCAGGAAAAGGGGAAGACTCGTTCCCACTCCGTTCCTAGTAAGGAAAAACGAACATGTAGATCTCGAAGTTACGTGATGATGTGTAGAAGCGAGAGAAAAAAAATTTAGAATTGTTGAAAAAACCTAGAAAGAAATAAAAACCCTGGTGAAAAAATTTCTTTGAATTTCTCTGAAAAAAGTCTTAAAATTTTCGTGAAAATGTTCATATTTTCGAATACGTTGCAGAGCTTTTCAGAGAATTTATCGGTATAATTTCAAATATTTGTCAGAATATTTCAATGTATGTGTGCGTGCGTGCGTGCGTGCGTGCGTGCGTGCGTGTGTGTGTGTGTGTGTGTGATTTTTATAGGTTTTCATAAAATTTTGTATAGTATATTCATAAACTTTCAGAATTTGTTAGAGATTTACAAAAATTTTGAATGCAATACTTGAAAAAAAATTCATATTTTAAATCATATAAATTTTAAAACAAATTTTATTTCTTTATGTAACAGTTGTTCCATACAAGATATATGTAATGATTTTACCTGAAATTATTTTGAAAAACAGACGTAGAATTCGAATCTGGAATCTGTGGATTATGAGTTTCCTACGTTACGTGCTACATTATTTCTTCAATTGATAAGCGTATTGTTTATTATTTATTTAAGTTTCAGACGCATCATTAAATTTCCTTGAAATTTAGGAACTTTCAGATCCTTGAAAATGAAATTACAAAGGAATCTTCTGAAAGTCTCTGAAAAGTAAGATACTATTAAAATTCTATTTTCAGAGACATTATTGAATTTCCGAATTTCAACGAAATTTAGATATTTTCAGACATTTAGAAGTGATCGTCAAAAAATTCGCTGAAAATATGTGAAAAATTAAAAATTAAAAATTCTATCTTTAGAGACATAATTGAATTCTCAAGTTTTTGTGGAATTCGGAGAGCGGAATGTCTTTCAGACATTCGAAAATAATTTTTAGAGAAATCATTGATAATTCTTGAAATTCCTTGAATAAAGCTTTGAATGTTATTGAAAATCCCTGAAAAACATTTTCAGGTATTTACAACAAAATTTTCAGAGACATTTTTTCAGGGGATTAGAATTATAATTTTTTATTATTCAATTTTTATTTTAATAATTTGATTAACTTATTTGAGGAAAACCCGCACGCCTTCTTATCATATATAATTCTAAATCGCCGAATAGAGACAAGGAAAAAAAGAGTGAAAATAATTAAAAAATTGAGTAATACAGGGTGGGCCATCTATTGGTACGTTTTTAAAAATGCGATCAAATGAGCATACATTGATATTTTTTATTAATTTTTTTTTTGTTGTGAAGCTAAAAGTATCCGCGTCAAGAATGAAAAACGATTTCGTTCATGTGGCTCCCTCTACTGGCCTTACAGTATGCCATTCGGTCACCCCAATTATTAATGACATTTTGGACTACCTCGGCGCCAATTTCACTCAAAACAGTCGTAATATAATGTCATCCACTAACATCCCTTTCTCACGAACTTTCCTCACCAATTTGCGTATAGCTCCTTCGGTGGGTGCTCTATCACGACCCATATTTCTTTTCAAAATTCGTACAGTTTCGGCGACACAGCACTGACTTTGAAAATAAGTTTTTAAAATTTCAAAACGCTCTTCAAGAGAAAACATGTTGTTTCGTGCCGCGGACGGTATGACTAATAAACTGTCAAAATTTCGGGTCTGTAGCTCGTTCGGTGTTGCCATACGACGAAATTCAAAAACGTACCAATAGATGGCCCACCCTGTACATATATTTAAATATCATATATATTATACATTTTTTTTTAAAACATTAAGGAGAGTGTACAGAACACATAAGAGCCAAATATAACGAAATATTTTAAAACATAAAAATTCAAACGAGAAGTATAAACGATGAAGCGCTCCTTCTCCTTCCCTTCGAATAATTGTACTCTACAGGGATCCTTCAAGTGTAAAATTTTTTATAATATTTAATTTTTCATTAAAAACATTTTGTTTAAAGAAATTGTTCGATTAATATATATATATATATGTATATATAATATATTTGTTTATTTTGCAACTGTTGGAAGTTTTACATCCAATTTAACTTCTATTTATGTCCATGAACGTATGGACACAAACTGAACTTGTGAAATGTATGTCTATAAAATATCCTGTGCTATCTGAGTACATGTATCGTTGCAACCTGCAAAATCTGCATCAGTATATCTGTGTATTATTATTTTCACTGGAGTATGTCAGGGAACAATCTATAGTTCCCATGTGTGTGCATAATACGTTTAACATCCGACCAGTAAGAATGGTCGAAATGCGATAAATATCTGCTAACTTGTTCGATTGCATAAGTTATGTTGGGTCTATTAACGTGGCAGGAAATAAAAGTGAGCCCACCGTACAGTGGGTCGAAACATAATAAAATCGGGACATAGAGTAAAATTATTTTTTTGTTGCAAAAAGCTTCTTCAAAATTGGTTCTAATTATTGTTTAAAGCTTGCTTCAACTTAATTTCAAGTATAAATGTATAAAGAATGTTTATTGTTTATATGAGCATTAACAATGTGTAGACTTAGAAGTTGTGGAGAATTAATGTATATTCATATACATGTCATGAATATACGGCCCCACTCGTCCCGAGCAGGTACAGTGGACTAAACTGAGAAAAATCCTCTACCATTTTGCAATGCTCGAAATAATTAACAAGATATCAACGTTTAAAGATAGCCGAATATGCGCGTCCATCTACTATTACCGAAGGTACGGCCCATCAAGTGCATGACACGCGGGCCGCGAGGAGCGTGGATGGCCTAGCAGGCGTGCCTCACTCACGGCCGTGAACTTCTAAGCTCGAACGGCGCGGTGCATCTCGAGTGGACGCGCTATCTTTAAACGTTAATATTTTGTTAATTATTGCGAGCATTGCAAAATGGTAGAGAACTTTTCTACTCTGTTTAGTCCGCTTTACCTGCTCGGAATGAGTGAGGCCGTATATTCATGACACCCTGTATAAATGCTTATATTGCAATGTTTCTTTTTTATTGCATTTGTTTTTGTTTCAAAAGTTATAGAAAATTACTATTATTATTTAAAATTTGTTCCATTAAAATAAAAAAATTTAATGCTTTCTAAACACTTTTTTGAAGTAAAAAATCCATCTAAAGTAAGGCATATAAAAAAAGTTCCATAGAGTTCCAAAAAATTTTTTTTCAATGTACAAAGGAACTTCTTAGAAAACTATCTGTTCATTGTGATTTTACCCCTTTTTGCCCTTTTTCGAAAAAAAGATATTTTTATGTGCGCAAATTTTATAACCTGACTTGCGTAGTGGCTCGAAGTATAGTCCGAAATGATAAAACTCGGCCATAGAACTTTAATTGTTGTGAAACTATGTTTTTTTGTTAAAAGTGAAAACTGGAAGTTTCCAGAATTATTAATTTTCAACAATCAAATTGCCTGAAAATCAAATTCATAATAACAGGTAAACAAATTAAAAAAATATTTAAATGAATCACGAAACAAATCGTGTTTAGCAAGTCATTCCTACATTATTACTGATTGAAAATTGTATTATTAGTGAGAAATTTTTAAATTAAAAATTACAAATAAATAAATTCAATATAATAGGTACAAAGAAAATGTAAAACAAAACCATGAATATCTACACGGGAAAAAAATTACTTGTCTCGAGTAAATTAATTTTCTAGAATTATAATTTTGAAATTCACAGAAATAATTACCAGAAATATATACATATATACAGTAAATCTTTTTAATAAAACATTTTTAAACAAAAAGAAATTATTATTATACAATATATACACACGTACACAAACATGAATAGTTATGTGTAATAAAATAAAAAAAGCAAAAAAATTAAACGGTTAAAATACAAAAAAATTTTAATATTGGAAAAAATAAAAACATTGAAAGTAAAAAATTAAGTTCTTTGTTAAATAACATTACTTTAAATCCGAAGCGCCACTACGATCTAAGTATTAAGATGTTGAACTAATATATATATTTTTCAAACGAATGAATTAATTTCAGAAATGATAATTACGTGTCGATATGGTTGTCGACACAACATTAACGCAATTGATCTGAAAATGTTAATAATCCCCCCAAAATTCCCCAAATTAATCTTAAAAAACTGTAATAAACTTATTGCGAAAAAATATTGCCTCGGCCGGGAGTCGAACCCGGATCTCTTGCATTTCGTGCTAGCGTCCTGAGCCTTTAGACTACCGAGACCTTAGCAATAATTCTTCGCAATAACCGATATGTATCGAGAGTAACGCATTATTTCAGCGCGCGTTTATAAACAATAAGATAGGAAACAAGACCGTTTTTGTTAAATAACATTACTTTAAATCCGAAGCGCCACTACGGTCTATGTATTAAGATGTTGAACTAATATATATATTTTTCAAACGAATGAATTAATTTCAAAAATGATAATTACGTGTCGATATAGTTGTCGACATTAACGCAATTGATCTGAAAATGTTAATAATTCCTCCAAAATTCCTCAAATTAATCTTAAAAAACTGTAATAAACTTATTGCGAAAAAAGTAAGTTCTTTGTATCTTCTAATTAAATTTAATTATTTGTATTTTTCACAATAAATTATTAGGTGTACAAATAAGTTTCCGCCGTTTGACAAAAGACGGTGCCACTAGCAAGCTATGGTTAAAATTGTCTGTAAAACATTATATCGTAAGGTTGGACATCTATCAACAACATAACCTTGAAATACTAGCGATTTTGTATCAGCATCATATATTTTTTTTGTGCGAAAATGAGTTTTGAGCCGAATAAACGTCATTTGCGGGAACTTTTGATTTACTTCTTGAAGAAAGCTGCAGCTGAGGCTCATCGATTGCTTGTAGAGCATATGGTGAGGCTGCCTTAAGTGAGAGAAGTTCGTGAATAGTTTCAAAAATTTAAGAACGGTGAATTTGACGTCGAAGACAAAGAACGTAGCGAAATTGTACGAAGACGCGGAATTGGAAGCATTATTGAATGAAGATTCATGCCAAACGCAAAAAGAACTTGCACTTACATTTTGACTTACATCAATAAAACACGTATCGTTCTTTCACAATAAATGCTTAATTTTTGATAAAAAACGGCGGAAACTTATTTGTACACCTAATAAATTTTTTGAGTAATAATTAGTTAAAATATTAAAAGTTAAAAAAAAATTAAAAAGTTAGTAACTTTTAACTTAACTTAATTAATTTTAAATGCATTAAATTTTAACTTAACTAAGTTACTTTTAAACGTTAACGTTTTAACTTTTTTTTAAGTTAAAAAATTTTTTTATCTTTTTTAAATATCTTAGAAAAATAATATTATAAGATATAATAAGACTAAGAGTGTATATTCGTAATCTGATCAAATCTTAAGCCATCTTAAGTAATTTCTTAAGATGCTAATACAGCCCTCTGATTGGTTTATGGAGTTATGCCTTATGCTATAAACCTTAGTCCGGATCTATAATAGATGTTTTAAGCCTTAAGTCATAAGAAATTGATCAATTACAGTCAAATATTCTTCTCGCATTCGATTGTAATTGGTAATCAATTTCTTATGACTTAAGACTTGTTAAAAAGTAAAAACTTAAAAACCTATTTGGCTATTTGCAAGTCGCAAATCGCGCTGGTGCTAATGCCGAAGCTATTAACACTCATGGTTTAAGCACATCAGCGTTTAATAGTCTACGCAGTCATAGTCTATGTTTATTAAATTATATTACAAAATAAAAAAATTAAAAATTTAATTTACTTAATAATCTGTATTGTAGTATATCTGTATTGTAATCTGTATATTTAATCTCATTTTAAGAAAAATTAGATTATATCTTGAAAACTAACGTGGTTCTAATATTAAAATATACAAAAAATAAGAGCATAAAAAACCATAGCACAATATTATAGTTCGTGATATTTAATTATTATTACATTAATTAAAACGTTAAACGTTTCGGCCACAATCTGGCCATCTTCAGTAATTCAATAATATTCTTAAAACAGAGTTACTTCTAGTTGACATTAAATTCAACAGTCGAGAGTTGTAATTAAATAAACATGTTCTTTTATATGTGAAGATGCTTCATACAGTAATGTTACAACGCCAGTTGTCATATCAAGAAAAGTGTAGAACAAGAATTTCCAGATTCTGTTTTACAGCAAAAAAACCAAACGATGAATCTCAAGTATTTCTTTTACACAATTAGAATTTTGATAAAATAACAACACATAATGTCACGACAAAATTCTAATTAATTCCTCTGGTAAATCATTGTCGATTAGCATTATCCTTGCGCATTCAACGAGTGTTTTAACTTTTCGTTCTGCTCTGTCGTTTGATTCAGGAATTATGGCGCCGAAAATTTATGTCTGATTCCGCGTTCTTGATTAATTTCCCTCATGATGTGATTATTATATTTGAAGCCATTGTCCGATCTGATAACCTTTATCTTGAATCCGGTTTCTCGTTCAGCTATCGCAATAAAACGTTTCCATAAGTCAGGAATCTCAGATTTGTGTCGTAAAGTGTTCATCATACGATAACCAGTGAATTCGTCTTTAAATAATACAAAATATCTTGATCCACTAAGCAAGGCCACGGATATGTCCCGCATACAGGGTCCATTATAAAAGTAATGCGCATTTTCTGGAAAAAATAGATTTATTGATCATAGCGGTACAAATGCTCAAAATTCTTCAAAATATTCTCCCCCTGAATCAATACACTTGCGGAGACGTGTCTGCCACGCCTGGAAGGCACGCTGAAACTCCTCGACGGGAATGTCTCTTAGGAACGTTGTAACATGCTTTTGGATGTTTTCCACGGACTCCCAATGCTTTCCTTTCAGCTCTCTCTTCAGACGGGGAAACAAAAAAAAGTCGCACAGTCGCAAGTCGGGACTGTAAGGGGGCTGGGGGACCACTGGAGTGTTGCTCCGGGCCAGGTAGTTGGCAACAATGAAGGCCATGTGGCTGGGGGCATTGTCATGGTGGAGCTTGATCGCATCTTTGATGTCAGCCCTCACGCGCGCGACCCGGCGTTTCAATTTCTTGAGCATCTCCAGATAGAAGGCTGAGTTGACAGTTTCTCCCTGCGGTACAAACTCGAAATGGACGATTCCTCGGACATAAAAAAAGACAATGTGCATCGTTTTGATGCGAGACTTGCTCATTCGCGCTTTCTTGGGGCGGGGGGATGATTTTGAGTGCCACTCGCTGCTCTGCCTTTTCGATTCTGGGTCGTACTCGAACATCCAAGATTCGTCTCCGGTTACGACAGAGTTAAGGAATTATCACTCATTTTGAATCAAATCTAATAATTGATGACAGCGCGAAACTCGAAATTCTTCCGTCAACACTTTCGGCACAAGCTTCGCGCAGACCTTGCGCATTTGCAGATTCTCCGTCACTGTCCCATGTACCGCAAATGTGGACATGTTTAGGGTGTCAGCGATGTACTGGATGCTCAATCGACGGTCGGAATGCAAAACTTCGCACACACGATTCACGTTTTCGTCGGTTCTGGCCGTTGTTGGGCGTCCAGAATGGGGTTCGTTGGCGACCTCCTCCCGGTCCTCCTTGAACGCCTTGTGTCACTTCCCAGACTATGACCTTGAAATGCAATCGTCCTTGAAGACCTCTTGAAGCATCTGGAATGTTTCGGTTGCATTCTTTCCAAGTCGCACGCAAAACTTGATGGCGTATCGCTGTCCAAGCGAACGCTCCATCGCGCCGTGTTACAAAGTCGACACTTCACGCGGAGGCACGTCTTTCCACTCAAACTGCTCGGAGCAAACTGGCGACCGGCTGCCTTGGAAGGGCAGACTCCTCCACCACATTTCCCGACCCCACTGCGATGGATATTCGCGTCACAATAAAATTATGCGCATTACTTTCATAATGGACCCTGTATTCCGATTGTACCATATGTCTACGTTTTAATTGGTTAAGAAGTTGGAATTTTGTCAGTCCTCCCTAGCCGGTATCAGAACCTTAAAGGTCTTCTCCGGTCGGTGTTTTCTGGGAAGCAAGACAAGATCGGAGATCCTGTTTTGCTTCAGTGTGAAGGGGAGCCTGTCGGACAGATCCTGCTTAGTGTAGCCAAGCCTGATTTCCTTCTACTCCTCCTAACACTTCATTCTGCATGCTGCTTGACTTGCTATACTGATGATCATTAGGTTCAAAGACTGACAACTAAGTGCCACTTCTAGTGTTTCGGTTGATGTGGTTTTCATGGCTTCTGCCGCAGTATCCCTCTAAAGGCTTTTGAGCAGGTCTCGCCCCCACTTCCTCCACTCTTGGCCACCAGACAATCGCAGCATATGTTAGTCTTAGTAATAGAATTATTTTGTAAAGCCACAGGGTAACCCTGGAGTTTATTCCCTAGTTCTTGCCCATGATTCTTCTACACATGGAGGTGTAGAGCTTTTTCCTCTTTTCTTCGAAGTGTGATTTTCAGCTCAGGTTTGGATCCAGATATACTCTTAGATATATCATTGAGCTGGTATAATTTATTTCCTTTCCTCAATGCCTCAAAAGTTTAGAATTATGCCTAGAACTTTATTAGTTCAGACTTGCATTTTTTCGTGAAAATCATGGCCGAGTTTTCTCCGGATTTACTATCAGTTCCTTTGTTCAGCACCAGTTTTGCACGATTATCAAAACTTCGTCCATGCGTTCCTTGAAGGTAGTGAGAAAGTTGCTTTTGGTATCTATGGTCATGCATAATCTCATGTAATTTGCATAACCTTAGACCTGAAAACTAGACTTCTTCTTCAGTTTTATGAGAAACGTCCACTACCGTCGTCCACTACCAGGCATTAGACAACCCTCCCCTGCAAGCAGTCTGATGCTCTCCTCAACAGTGATATTACCATGACTGACGGTCAGTTTTCCTCCAGTTTGTTTTGAATCCAGCCCACAAGTGCACCTGGAATTTTGTGTCTTACCATGACATCTTTCATCGACGAGATTGAAATGCTATCAAAAGTCCCTTCAATAGCGATAAAGACGCCCCATGGTACACAATGGATGCATCATACGTGTGCCGGAGCATATGGGCTGTCACGGCGGCTGCATACGCGATCTAGGTCGGAGATTTTATAGATTAATTAATTAATTTATTTATTTATTTCGAGTGTGAGTGTTTGCATTTTGTCGAGAAGTGATTTTCGTTAAGTGATATGCGCCGCGTTTATAAGTTAGGTGTGCAGTGTACGTGGCTGTCATCGCGAAGATTCTCGAAGATTCTACAAGTTCAAATTTCCGTTAAATTTCATTAAAGTTTCTAAATCTATCGTAATCGGGAGTGCGTTCCAAAAATCATCTGTTAAAGCTCATTCGTAAAACCACTCTGGTACTCGTTCCGAAAACCAGACAGCCACGTACAAGTAATATCATTGGTTGATACACTGCCGCGAGTGCAATTAACTATTTAAACTGTTACTGTTAGTGAAAATTATACTGTATTCACCCAGTGGATCTGTTATCGCGAATGCACTTAATTTTAAATAAATTTATTAATTTTTTATTAAACTATAATTGGAGGATACGGGCCAGCCAATCGCGGCTCGTCGTGATTGGTCGAGGGGCCAAGTGATCTAAAGGCCCTTTTAGTCAGACTAAGCCCGTAGTACACTCGTCATGGCAGTTCCACAAATGCATTACGTAGACTATCCGCTGCCCCGTAGAGTCAAATGCGTAAAATGTTTCGGTGCTGAGGGGGCAGGCAAAGTAAAGGGCGAATACAGCGACCCGCCGCATTTAGCAAAACATCTGAAAAAGTGCCACCCGGGAGATACATTAAATTATAAATGTTCCATTTGCTAAGGGGGACCGGTAAATACCCCCTTAGAGATGTTAAGTCGAGTGTACACACTACACCGAGTGCCATGTGTCTCCCGCAGTGCGGCGGGTCCAAGTACTCGCGGCAGCTTCGATGAGTGCAGTTGTGCGAGTCAATCGACAGCCAGCCGCGCGGCTAAAGCGACCACGCGATTGGCGGAGACGATTGAGGGTACGGATAAACGCCATGCCGCGACATCGGGATCGCGGTAACTCACGCTTCCGTTCAGAGCCACCCCATCGCCATCCAAAGCAGCTAATGAGGCAAGGGCCCAAGAAGAACGTCAATAACACCGACGAGAAGGTCCCTCTCATATGCGGCAGTCACTGCGGACCCGCCATCGATGAGGACCACAACAACTTCCACCACAGCCCGAAATAAGACTGTCGTAAAAGGCGCCTAATACAATGACAACGACGACGACAACGGCCAAGAGATTCGGTGAGGTTGCCGCAACGAGGAGGCCGCCTACGACCGCCACGGTGAGTAAACCGCGTGTATTGTTGGTGGAAGTTGTGAGGTTGTCTGTTGACGATATTCAATGAGTAGACGTGCAAAACGCGGCCAAACCGGCGCGCGCTCCCTCTTGCCCCCCCCCCCGCAGAGAACATCACCGGAGGCGGGGGGTCCAAGAACAACGGGCGCAAAGGAGAAATGCGGAGAGGGAGCATACAAGAAGTTACCCGCAAACAGCGGAAATTCAATTTCAACCACGACGAGGCGGGCAACTAGCGTGCCGGTTGAGAAGAGCGAAGGCACGGCAAGACGGGGGCGCGTCTCCCCACACCCTCCTCTTAAAGGAATTAATATCATATTATCATCGACATCGGAGGAGGAGAGCACGTCAGCCCGGCGGTGTGGGGAGACTCAGACTAAGGAGGAAAAAAGTGACCGGACCACCCCTAAAAATGATACCTAAGAGGGGGTGGTCACAAGAGCCAGGCGGTTTACCAGCGCTCCCGTTGAGAAGAGTGCCTTGGATGCACGCCTGACGGCTCTGGACCGGACATCGTCCAGAGCGGCAGGCAACCCGACGTCGCAAATCACAGGAGGCCTTTACATCAATAGAGGCCAACCGGAGAGGACGCCCCCTGCGAGGCTTCCCAGCCTGTCTCCGACCACCAGAGGCAGTTCATCGGGGAGCCTAGGCGAGATACGTACACTCATCTAGCCTGCGACGTCGCTACCGGCAACGCTCACCACTTGCACGGTGACGATGACCTGTGGAAGTATCCACGGGCTTCACAGGTGGCGTGGGGAGGCTGATAACGCCACCGAGCTTCCCCCAAATGAACATCCTCCCGACCATCGGGGAGAAAGCAACGTCACCGTGCGTGGCGGTCGTCACATCACCATCTTTAGACGGCAGGAGCGCGTCTCCGCTCACCCTACCAAGGCCAACGACACCGGAGTCTGAGCGGGGACAAGAGGAGCGGCAGCTAGAAGGCACGGCGCAGCCACCTACCACACCCGTCGTCGAGGGGGACAAACAGTGGGATGGTCAGTGGACGGTAAGCGTGAGGAGAAGAGCGAGAAGGCAGCAACGGAAAATTACATCCCCTTCCAACTCCGAGTCCCCAACCGGCCCCTCGATCATCGCGTTTGCCGCGCATAGCCCCACTATCTGCGCTGATAGCGGCGTCGACGAGCCGCCTTGAGACCAGCTTGAATCTCAATTGCACGAACGGCAATATTTGCATGGACCGAACTCCCGTAACATTTTGTTGGTAGGCACGTCGCGAGACATCGCTACAGGATCGCATGGAGGGAGACATCGATTATGGTGCTGGAAAGGTAAGTCGAACATCCGAGTACTCCCGTAAATGTCCGTGATGTGATGTTTCGAGGAAGAGTAACCGCGTCATTCATCGTGCCACCGCGAACCAATCGTGGGGAGGGCGGTCGGCAGCATCAAAGTTGACGGCGTCCGGACGCTCCTGTCGGTCAGCCGTCGCGGGATCACCCGGCGCCTGCGACTGTCACGAAGCAGCGTAGGCGTGAGCGGGTGGCCGCCCGCGACGCGCTGTTTGATCAAGCTAAGGATACGCTACGATTGCAGATCTGGAGACGTTCGCGGCTTTGGTCGCGGCGTTCTTCGGGGAAGATGCATTGGTGCTGCAGCCCGCGCTCGCGATCGTTCGGTACGCTCATAGGAGGCGGATGCGCGTCGGGGGGGGGGGGTGAGGGGAGGTGAACGTCCGGAGAGAGAGGTCGCCGGTAGACCGGGGTAAGTGCCGGCTGACCCCGGAGCGTCGAGAGAAGCACGCGGGGACTGGGTGCGTGAGGCCAAACGCTTGCGCTGTACAAGGCGAACCGCCGCAAGGCAGTGCAAGAGGTGCTCCAGAGACCTGCCGATCAGTGCCAAGTGCCTAAACGTCAGGTCCAGGAGTACTTCGAGCGGTTGTACAGCGGTGGGGAAGACCTGGCTGCCATCGGAAGCCGAACGCCCTGACCCCTCGAGTCCGCGTGAGGTATCTGCGGTCCTAGGTCCGCTCGCGGAGCGAGAGGTGGACTGTCGGCTCCGGCGTATGAATAACTCTGCGGATCCCGACGGTGTATCCTATCGTGACCTCCGTAGGGTGGACCGGGGAGTGCGGCTCCTCACGGCGCTCTACAACATCTGTCTGCGGCTCGAGGCAGTCCCCGCATCCTTGAAGACCTCCAACACTGTGTTAATACACAAAAAAAGAGACTGGGGCATGTTGGAGAACTGGCGCTCTCTCGCTCTGGAGGACACCGTCCCCAAACCCTTCGCCGCGCTCTCGGCCGACCGATTGACCGACTGGGCGGTCACCCGCGGGAAGCTCTGCTCTGGACGAGGGGTGCTATGAGCATAACTTCGTCCTGCAGGAGGTCATACACCCATCCTCATCGACCGGATGGGGATGGGTGCTGTATGACCCTTGGCGGTTCGCACTTTCATCGTGCAACAATCATGGAGTCCCATATCGCTAGGAGACTCCGTGGTACCGCGGATCTTATAAGCGCGCGGCGAATCGTCGCGTGCGGGATCGATCCAATCGCGTTGGACAGGTCCAGCCACGCGACGACCGCCTGACGCTTAGCACGCTTGGCGTGCGTCAGGACCTGCGCGCTATCAACTGCTCACTCCTTGCCCCGTGGCAGAAGATAGAGATGCTGGGGACCTTCATCCTATCCAGGCTTGACTTTCCGGGGAGCCAGAGTGTTCAAGGATCCCCTCACGGCCGAGGACCTTAACATCCGTAGGCATGTTAAATCCTGGTTTAACCTCCCTCAGCGAGCAAGCGCGGAGAGAGTCTACATGCCGCCCCGTTGGGGGGGATGTGGATGATGTCCTGCCACTCGCTGACCTCGTCGACGTCCTCACGGTTGTCCACGCGTATCGTATGTTAATGGTGCGCGATGGCGCTGTGAGGGAGTTGGCGTGGGAATCGTTGAGGGGAGTGGTTGGGCGCAGGATCGGTCATGCTCCTAGTTGCGAGGATATCGCCTCCTTCCTATCCGGTTCGCTGGATGGAAGGATAAGAGGCGGAGGAGATGACGTTGGAGTGTCGAGGGCCCAGGGGGACAGCGATTAAGATTCCGCCTGAAGCGCGCGGTCAGGTGGTGAATCGGTTGCGTTCAGCTGTAGCAGAGCACTACGCATGTAGGTTGCTTAGCAAACCTGGATAAGGTCTTCGAGGTGTCGTCGCGGAGCTGAGTGAGCAATCATTTTATCCGCGGCGGCAGCTTCACTCGCTTCGCTGATTGGCGCTTCATACATAAGGCCTGTTTAGATGTCCTTTTTCTCAACGGCGCATGACGTTGGGAGGCTAATGACAAAGCTCGGATTTTTACTATTGCGAGACTTTGGTGCATTTATAATGCATTTATAGTGCATTTATAATGTCTTTTGCAATCTTGTCACTTTTCGGATCTGCATTAAGGTTGTTATTCTTTCAGGGTTGATTGGTGTTTACGAGTTTGTCCGGTCGCGGAGCTTGTCCGGTCCCTTTTTTCAGTTCTGTCAGATCGTTATTAGAAGAGTCTCGTAGACGCCAACCATAGTCGCGACGGAGCCGATTCTTTCGAAAAAAAAGAATCGTGGCGTCTGTAGACGTAACATAAGTATTAATTATGTTCTTGGTTTATTCTTATTTATAATTATAATATATTATATTAAAATTTCAAGTCATTATGAAAAAATTTAATGTAGATCTTAGCAATTTGTTTACACAAGTATTGGACCAATCAGGTTAAAAATTATCCATCACTGACTTCGCAAATCCTATGAAGAATATCACCGCCATTCATCCTAAGGATGCCGCTGGTCTATCAAGTCCATCACCACTGGCCTTCCAGGATAACGAAAGGATAACACCATTGCCATTCCTTCAAAAAATGCCGCTGACTCTTTAAAAATCACTGCTGTTCCTTTGAAAGTCACTACTGGTCCTTCAAAAGTCGCCACCGCCATTGTCGGTCCTCCGAAAGATAACACTGCCGGCCTCTCATGGAAGGACACCGCTGTCATCGTCATTACCACTGTTTCCGAAGAATGATGCTTCTTCTTTCTGTTCTTCAAATCTGCGTAAGCTATAAATAAGTTAGTTATAAATAAGCTAAGCGTTAGCTATAAATAAATAAGTGTTTAGACATATATTTATTACATAAACATTAAGTAATATAAAATTGCAACTTGCCGACTCGCGTGAAGACATGGTCTCGCGTTCATTTAGTACGATACATTACTGTGTCTCTTGATATAAATATAAATATTGCATAAATTGTGTTAGTAATTTACTTACTTTTTGTATTACAGTGTGACCAAGAGGAAGGCAGAAAACAGAAAAAATCCAAATCCATCAAACTATTTTAATCTGTTATTTCATATTTACAATTGAATTTGAAAAATTTATGGGAAAGAAAAGGAAAGAGGTATAAGGAAGAAAAAGATATAAGAGAATGAAAAAAATTTGAAGAATATTGTTATGTATTCGGTTATCATATGTAGCGCCATTATAGCGTCGTTACACAGCGTTTCCGGATAATTAGTGTACGCGAGAATGCGCAGGCTCGACTCTGCTCCGAGCTTCGACATATGCTTGTGCGTACTTCGAAAGAAGGCTCTCTCGATCGGACGATCGCTGTATTCTAGTGGTGTTGCACGTTAATAAAAATATAAATATACGTGTTATCAGCATTCCCTGTTTAATTTTCAATAAGACCTTTAAGAAAAACTTAACAGATATTATTTCCTTTATTATTCTGAATAAAAAGTATAAGGAAAAGTTATCAAAAAATCAATAGTTTATCAGATATTTTACACTAATTCTGATACATTTTTACATGAAACATAAAATATCTCGGAAAGTATTAATGTTTGTGGTGACTTAATACTTTTATACACAGAATAATAAGATGAGTCAATAGTGGAGAGAACACACGGTGGCTGTTAAAATTATGCAATTTACAAAGTGCAACTATGTATTTTTGTTAATAGCAACTGCGTGTTTTCTCCACACCAATTAATTCATCTTGCTATTCTGTGTATACAAAAGTATTAGAGTATAGTTGTAAAAGAATTAATAGTTTATGAGATGTTTAATATTTTATGTTTTATGTCAAAATGTTTCAGAAAAATGTAATGTATCTTGTAAAATATTGATTTTTTGATAATCTTAATACTTTTTTATGCAGAATAACTAAGGGAATAATATTTTATAAAAGAAATCATACAATTTCATTTAAAAGCATATTTAATTTATTTAAATTGAGTTTAAATCAATTCAAGCTGAGATTTATATGCAACTTCTATTTAATTTAATTCTGTAAATATTCTGTTAGTGTAACTCATCTAATGTATGTATAATCGAAATATTTGGTTGCTGCTAATAGATGCCTTAATTAAATAATGCTAAAATATTAAAATTTTTCCTACTTTAGCTACTTTTAAAAAGTAATTTTCTATGTATTTGTCTTTGTATTCTCTGTAACAGCTATACAAGCAGGAATATTTAAATATAGCTTATTTTATAAATACATGATGTTATACAGATGTGTACTCATGCACACAACAGAGAGGGTTTGGCATCAAATACTACGAAAGTGACGAACCATGGGAGCCTTACTTGTGCTAACACATGCGCACGTACGCACGCATATTTGATCAAGAGATCACATATGTCGAGTCGAGAAACTTGTATTTTTATATATTAAATCCGGACTTTTCAAGGCATGTAACGCAAAAACAATCTATAGGATTAAGTTGTGCCCATTGAGATATTTATTCAGAATGACGACGCGATCTCTCTCTCTCTCTCTCTCTCTCTTTCTCATCACAGTTAAAAATTAACTCACAGAATGAAACTTTCTCATAAGAATGAAAAGGGATCCTCTCTCCGTAAGAATAAGAATTATAGTAACATTACTGTGCGATTTATTCTTAAAAATAAAATTGAAAAATTTGTTTGTTCCAATTTTTACAAGTACAGATTTAATATGTTAACGTTAATAGTACAAGCATCAGTTGTACCTTAAATATTATTAAATATTTAATCATAATCGTCACTGTAGAAAAATTCAGCGTTTGTGAAAAATATACAATACTGAAAAGACAGCAAATCAGAGATGCTTCTTCTCAGGGAAACTTGAATTTCTTATTTACATATTTTATGTTGACTATAAAACTTTAAAAAAAAACCTCATACTAATTATATCTGAAATTAGCTTTCGTTGAAATCAACTAATTTTCTAGAGAAAAATCAATATATCGGATTTATAGCTTATAATCTGCTAAACAAAACATGTAGGACATAAAGCAAAATAATAAAATTTTATTTGATTAGTCTATAATCACCAATCTTACCATAATATATCAATAACTTCAAAATGGTTGATTCAAAGTAGATTAAATTATAGTATATAATATCAGCTGTTGAATAAATTTCATTTATTCAACAGCTGACATTATTTATTTTAATTTTTATAATGAATAAATCAAATTTGCTAAATAAGGAGCATGAAGGCCTACACAAAGCCTTATAGCGAAAGCGATTTTTGTAAAATAATTTTTTATAATAATGATAAATGTTTCGACCTTTTATTAGTTCATTTTCAATATTTTATTAAAATAGAAGATAAAGTTTTAAAATTAGTATAACTCTGGTACACATATATCATATCAATCAAAAATTTAACTTGTCAAGTATTATTTACTGTGCTTAAGATAATTGAATTAAACTTTACACTATTTACTATGCTTAAAATAATTGAATGAAAACTTTACATTGTTTACTATATTACGATAAAAGTATATTAGGATTAAATATAATATAATAATTCAATGAATCAATTAATAAAGATTCCTTTACTTAATAATAAATCATAACAACATATATACAACTATGAGTGTTAGGAGACAGCGCTGGAAATCGATTACGCAAAACTTATATTAACAAAGCGAAAATGTTAAAACGTTTTGAGCGTGAAATTAATAAATAATGACATAAATCTAATATCGTCGAAACGCATTCACCATTACAAGATTACAGCTACGATGCAGTGAAAATCTCCATCATGTTGTGCCAACCAGTTGCAAAGCTGAGTGAAAGTTTGATTGTCAGCCTTAGACTAAAAAATTAACAAAAGATTTTAAACATGGCCACATATTAAAGTGGATGAAGAGTTGAAAACATTTTTGAACAAATACAATAATAGTGCTCACCATATAGCCACCGTAATCGCACATAACAAGATATACAGGATGATTCAGAACAACTCAGATGTCCCTGAGAAGACATATTCCTAACCTAATTCTAAGACGATTTTTCGTTTACGAAAATTTTGTCCGAAGCTTAGTTTTCAAATTACAAAAAGGAATAATTAGCGTATTACGGACCGAGTAAAGGAGACGGTCAGGAGCGGCGCTGACGGTTAGACGCGCGGGGCGCATTATGCGCAGGACGCACTAATCGGATGTATTCACATGTTTATAAAAATACGTTCATTCTCATTTTCCCCTCTGTCACATTACCCTCTTTATCTTTTACATATGCTAATTTCGTTAAATTATAAATTAGAATAATAAAATTGAAATGAATATTGAACTTTTTGAATATCTGATTGTTTTTTTAATTATACTGATAAAGTTGTTAGAGAAATATAGTAAATAAACGAAATTAGACAATAATTATGTGCGATAAGCATTATAAAATTATTGACATACAAATCAGACAATTATTTCAGTATATCAAATTCTAAGAGCGTTTCTTACAATTCAACGTACTAAAATACTTGATAGACTTAATCGCATGTCAATAGGCATTATAATATTTGTCGCATGCAGTTATTGTCTAATTTCACACTTTTACGATAATTTTTCTAACAATCTGCGCTATCGCGCTAGTAGTATTCATTATTTATGGGAAGTTACACATATCCTTGATGTGATTCTTCTTTTATAAATTATGTTTTGTTTCAACATCGACATTTTTCGATTACACTTAACAAAACGAGGAATTTTTTAATCGATTTATCAGTTAATCACTAACAATCACAAACGATTGATTATTCGGCGACTGAAAATTGAATATTCGGTGACGCAAAGAAAGAAATATCGTAATGTCTGTTTGTCCGTATACAACACGTGTTTACTTGTAAGACTGCCATCCGTCCGGATTTTCCCGGATTTGTCCTTGTTTTGAAAGCGGGGAACGTTCGGGCGGATTTTTCGATGCGGTTCGGATTTTGTATGGTTTTTTATTGTATTCGTATCATTTTTATTGAATAACAATTGTCATAGACAAGGTCTACAACAATAAAAATGATACGAATACAATAAATTGTTTGTGATTGTTATTGAATCAATCGTTTGTGATTTTTATTGAATAACAACTGTTGTAGACAAGGTCTACAACAGTCACAAGCTGTGTCGTATGAAATGTCGCAGAAGTGTCGCATATAGTCGCAAGAGCTCTTGTACGGAATTGAACCAACTTCAACTTTCTGCGACTGCGACAGGCGTGTCGCATGAGCTCAGCCAATCACAGCACAGCAGTTGACGTTCAAAATTTGTTGTCGAATTGTATGAAAACAATCGTTGTAACTATTGTAGACACTCATTTAACGACATTTTTCCGGCATGCGACAAATTTTCTTGCGAACTCGCTGCTACTACTCGCGACATGCGACACAACCTGTGTGACTGTTGTAGACGAGGCTTAATAACTGTTCGATTAACTTAGCATGTCAGTCGTCAATAGCAAGCGTAAACAATAGTATATCTAGAACGATCAATGTAGATCTAGTTAGATATACTATTGTAACGAGCATGCGAGCAGGTACAAGCGTTGCGACGCGAATACAATTTTCGTTACAAGAGTTGAGTGCTTGATATTGTTAATATCATATTAAAGTTAATAAATACAAAAAATTGTTAATAAATATACTTCATAATTATTTGAACCTTCATTTTATTTGTGAAAGTACTTTTAGATACAAAAATATTAAATATTGTACTAAATAATCAAAATTTACGAGAAAATTAATATCAACATTAAAAAAAATGTTAGGATTTTAGCTGTAAAAACCAGGAATTTAAAACTCATTATCCTAGGTTAGTGATTTTACAGATGGCAGCCCTATTTGTGGTAAACAACTTATTTTCTTAGTTATGGGTCCAGTGGGTACAGTTCCCTCATTGCATCATCTGTACCAATAATCAAGAAAATCAGCAAAAGTCAGCTAGCTGCTTGATACACGTAAACGTATACTGTGTTGTACGGACTTACAGACGTGTTTCTTTCTACGCATAATTTTCAGTCGAATAATCAATAGTTTGTGATTGTTAATAATTAACTGATAAATCGATTAATAAATTCCTCGTTTTGTCAAATGAATGTAATCAAATAGTGTCAATGTTGAAACGTGATACAATTTATAAAAGAAGAATCTCACTGGAAACGTGTGATTTGGACTGTGGTCAAAGTCTTGCTACAAATGTTTTGAAGTGTTTTTGATGGACCAATTAGAAGAAAGAATTTTACAAACTAACCAATTAAAAAACGCTTCAAAACGTTTGCAACATCGCGTTGACTATATCCTTAGTATCTATATACTTTAAAGACATTTAATATTTAAGAGTGATGAAAGTAAATTACAGTGAACATTTATGTCGAGCAATGTAGGGTGCGTCCAAACTTATTCCTTCGTCTGTTTCAAGAAGCTAGAGTCAAATAGAAGTCTGTTTCATTGAACCTACAAGATAATGATAATTTTTATAATTAAGCTTTTAAAATGTATGTGGCTTACGTTTTTTTTTTAAACATTCATAACTCTTTGGGTGCCAAAAAGGGCGCGATCGCATTTCTCATAACACCATAAGTAATAAATGCTACTAGCGCAATAGCGCAGATGAAAGGTTAGAAAAATTGTCGTAAAAGTGTGAAATTAGACAATCATTGCATGCAATAGTATTTATACGTCGCACGCAATTATTGTCTAATTTAACACTAATTATTGTATAAGTATTGTAATGCCTATTGACATATAATTAGGTCTAACAAGTATTTCAGCACATCGAATTGTAAAAAATGCTCTTAGAATTCAATACTGAAATAATTGTTCGAAATCATTTTGTATGTCAATAATGGTTTTATAATGTGCTTATCGCACATAATTATTACCTAATTTCGTTTTACAACATTTCTGTAACAATTTCATCAGTGTAATTAATACAATCAGCATATTTAAAGTATGTAAAAGATAAAGAGGGTAATGTGACAAAGGGGAAAGGTGAGCACGAACGTGTTTTTATAAACGTGTGAATGCGTCCGATCAGTATACATCCCGCGCGTATAACCATGAGCGCCGCTCCTGCTCATCTTTTCTACGTGGCCTGTGATACACTATTTCCTTCTGTAACTTGAAAACTAAGTTTCGGACAAAATTTTCGTAAAAGAAAAATCGTCCTAGAATTAGGTCAGGAATACGTCTCTTCAGGGATACCTGAGTTGTTCCAAATCAATTTGTATAATGATTATAATTTTTTGTATAAGCGGTACATAAGTAAGCAAATATCGACATAGAAATTGTGGCTCAGTAGCAGAGTGGCAGTTTCGTAGCACAGACTTTAAAGATTAGGCCTCGGTTCGAATCCTGGCAGAAGCGAGCAAATTTTCTCATATTATTGGTTACGCTTTACTAAATCACGTTATCTTTACTAAATAACGTTTAAACAACTCATTTTTACGGAAAAGTTCCTGTTTGTAACCTAAAAATGAAATTATTCTCATTGAATGAAATGTACGTTTTCCACTCAAAAACTAACTGTGCGCGCGAGTTAAAAACGGACTAAAAATAGTGAAAAATTTTTATAAGAGAAAATTCATTGGCATTATGATTCTGCACCTTGTTTAAATTTTTGCGTACAAGTGTACCTGTATGAGTTTCGCCGACATATGCAGTCGTTTTTCAAGTGTGCTAGTATTTTACAATTTCGTTATTGCCGCGACAATGCACTAGCACGAGGTTTTATTTGCAAAGTATAAACAATATTTGTACATCTTATATGAGTTATTATAATAAATATTTTTTATGTATAAAATATTTTTTGGATGTAGATCTAGTTCTAAAATTATGATGTATTACACTAGTCAGAGTATTTCGGATCTGTTCATTTTTTCAACCGTTTGTAATGATTTTAAAAAATTTCTAAAAATGAAATGATGAATTTATTCAATATGAAATCTCAGTTTGAAACTTATAAGTATTCGTAAAGAAAAAATGACATTGATTTAAAAAGAATTCATCTTATCCGTAATCTCATACTCATTTTATTAATAAAATTTGTATTAATAAAAATTGCTCTCATTTGCACGATAACGGGTTAAGATATCAACGTTAAAAGTTTAATGTTAATAATCTATATTATCTGGCATTATTTTTCAAAAATAAATACTTTTATTTTCCAGCTTGATCGTGATTTAAAAAAAAATGTTCAAGGATTTAGCACTTCTTTTGGAATGGGAAACATTCAATTACCTTCTTAAATAACTTCAAGAAATAAAAGTAAATGATTCTTATGGAAAAAAAACAATTAAAGAAAAAAAAATTGAAAAAACTGAAAGATGATATTTTTTAAAAATAAGTAAATAGAAGTAAAATTAAAGAATGCAAAAAAGTGTGTTGCAATTGTGTTTCATGTACTTACAGTATCAATTTTTCTTTCGTCTATTGCAGAATATTTTACTGCTGCTCTTTATTTGAGTTCACATTGAGTCCATTTAATCCCATCTCGTCAAGTACAGAAACTTAATTCTGAGGACAAAATAAAGCAAATACATCTGAAGAGATGCCTTTCTGCTTCATGTGATAGTATGTAAGATTTTATTGATACGCAATATAATATATTTCATTGATACACCTGATTTATTCATTTTTTTAAAGGCATACGGAATATTTTCAAACTATATTGGAAATGGTTTGACATAAATGATCTTATGATTAAATAAATTTATTTTTTTACAATAGTTTTTTACTTGCAGTTAAGAAAAAATTAAGATATTATAGCGCTTTAAATAATAATTTTTCATAAAACTTTTGGGATGCTATCCAGAATTGTCAACAGAACTACTATACAAAATTTCTTGTGTCAGATGTGAGAGAATCAGGTATTCAAAAAATTACGATATCTCTCTTAAACCGTTAGTTCTAGCGCTCCGAGCGTTCATAACTTTCGTTAGAACTCGTGGGAAGAAGTGTTATCAGAAATGTCGAAACTTATATACCTTTTATTTCTAAGATGTTGAAAGATTTTTCTATCGAATACTAAAATTGTTGCTATATTTTTTCTTTTCATGAATTTTCATGGACCCCTACACGTTAATGTGTATTTTTATTTTTTTGCCAGTGTATGTGTTTGTGTGTGTCCTGCTCTCGGCGGAATTTGATCCCGTGTGCGTGCGCGCGTGCGAGCGAGCGTGTGTGCATGCGTGCGTGTACGTGTGTGTGAGCGCGCGCGCGCGTGTTCATTTGAAATAATCGAATGTGTCAGATAAATTGTGATTTTGGTTAATGTGATTGAAATCATTGATCAATAACTAGTATATAGAGTTAATTAAAAATGTTTTTAACTATCTTTCTAGTTTCAATTCTGTGTACCTACCATGGCATATACGATTAAATGTGGTGCTACTTCTTCACATTTGATGCTATTTCCCGCTTCATCATATTGTCATAAATACCAGTGGTATCATATATGAATGTTGTATAATGCTCGTTATTTCTGTCGCTGGCGTATTAATGGTATGATACTCCACTAGCTATAATGTAATTCTTATCATTCACATTCAATTTTTTTTGTGTATAAATTCAAGTGCCGCACTCTTTTTTTCGATACCAATAGAAGCAGCATATTGTCCA
The DNA here is from genome assembly GCF_000204515.1 of Acromyrmex echinatior. The sequence goes on from NW_011627230.1 coordinate 96,140, forward strand.
TCCGTAAAGACACTGCAATTTACAAGTACATATGATTGAAAGGTATACTTTTCGAGAACAGTTTCGTGCATGGCACTTCTCGCATGTTGAGGCTTTATCGTAATTAGTATCCAGTGTAGCGTGTCGCAGTGCCGTTTTGTAAAATTATGTTAATGTTAATACTTATTACTGAAATTTTTCGCAAATGTTCATGATTACAACGATGACACTTTTTATTTATAATTGAACTGGGAAAATTTATGTATAACTGTTCCGCTAGATGCTCGACATTGCAATTGACATTTAAATTCACATTTACATTTGTTCGATAAGGTGTAATTTCAAATATTGGTATACTAGGGATTTTCGCGCGTTCTTGATAAATAGTTTCCATAATTTTAGTATTATTTATCATTGAAATATTTTTAGTGAAATTACAAATATTGTTTTGATCATTAATAGTATAAGTTCCATTGGTTACTATTGCGTTGGTTATTATTTGCTTTAACGAATCAAATGCACATGTTTCGCGAACCATGATAAAATTATCATCTCATCGGGATGCTTTAAGTAAGCTGCCGTTTTTTAATACCAATATAGTAATCTGCTGTAAGGTCTTCATATTATTCCAATCTGGACAATCGTCAAGGTAAATAAGTTTTTGTTTTTTATTTAACTTTGAATCAATTTCATCGATATTTGATTCTTTTTTAGCGGTTAAACCTGGCTGATTTTCTACAATTTCCCACATATTTTCTTTACTATTCATCGTATCTTGTTCTTTGCATGCTATATTCGTTGGCCAATGATTTACCTTGCAAGAAATTGATATGTATGACGATGACTTTATCGATTCGCATTTGGTAATTCGCCTTTAAATAATCTGTGTTTCAGGTCTGCGCATGATGCTACAAGCTGAGGACGTAGCTACTATTTTATCACAATGAAAGTAAGAGCGCATGATACCTGTCCACAAAGGTAAGGAGAAAATTAGATTTTTTAATTTTAATGCAAGTTCTCTGCTGATTCATAAATAAATTTCCCGTCCATCCATTGGCATTTTCAATTAGAATTTTCCAAAAGTGTTTCCTCAATGATCTCTTCCTTTCATAAGTAGCATCTTCAATCAATGATCCTTTGATAACATCATTCACCGATCTTAAATGATGTTCTGAAAGAAGAAGATCAGAATTCTCGTCACTGTCTATGTCTTTATTTAATGCGACAATCATTATGGATATTAATAAAGATTTTATATTTTGTATTTCGCTCATTTTATAAATGTGGCCGATACTTCTTAAATAAAATTATCGAACTTTTGCTACTTCATCGCGAAGACAGTCCCATTTTGAAATCATGCAAATATTAGGAGTACAAATTATTCGGTCCGTTTTACAAAAGATGGCTCCGGCTGTTGTGAATGGTTCATAGTGACAGCTGATTTTGGCGTTTTCAGAGAGGTTAGACATCTGCTAATAATATTCAGTTTATATCGCTTTGAGTTTCATACAAAAACCTTGATTTTTACTGTGTTTGAAATGTCGAATTTTGTGTTAACCAAGTAGCATTTGCGGAAGATTTTAATTTTCTGTTTTAATTGGAAGAAAAGTGCAGCTGAAGCCCATCGAATGCTTATCGAAGTTTATGGTGGCACTGCTCCAACTGTAATAAATCATGTAGGGAATGATTTCGACGTTTCAAGGATGGAGATTTCAGCATTGAAGACAAGTCTCGCTCTGGACAGCCAAAAAATTCGAAGACAAAGAAAAATTAGAGGCATTATCGAAGAAGATCAGAGTCAAACGAAGAACTTGCAGAATCATTGGGAGTAACTCAACAAGCCGTTTCTGCACGATTGAGAGCTATGGGAATAATTCAAAAATAAGGAAATTGGATGCCTTATGAACTGAAACCGAGAGACGTTGAAAGGCGATTTTTCACTTGCGAACAGCTGATTCAAAGACAACAAAGAAAAGATTTTTTGCATCGGATTGTGACTGGAGATGAAAAGTGGATATTCTACGACAAGAAGAAAAAATATTATGCTAAGCTCGATCAATCGTTGCCATCGACCTCAACATCAACACCAAAGCCGAACATTCATGGTTCGAAGA
>NW_011627230.1:107441-120331 GCF_000204515.1 Acromyrmex echinatior
AACATCTATGACTTGATTAATAAACTTAAAAATGTAAGGCTGGAATCAGATTCCATTTTGGTTTCCTTGGATGTAGTCCCTATTCACTAACATACCTATAGATTTGGCATCTGATAGTGTGGTTGTGAGGTGGGATGCTATATCTAAGAAAACTAAGATTCCTTTGAACGAGTTTCTGATAGCCTTTCGTATGGTTCTGAATTCGACAGTTTTCATTTTCAATAAAAAAATATATAAACAGATTTTTGGGACCTCCATGGGTTCACCTTTGTCACCGGTTGTTGCAAGTATTGTTATGCAGGATTTTGAAAAGATGGCTAAATTTATGATATTTTGAATGTTTTTAATTCATTACATACTAGATTACAGTTCACCATGGAAGTTGGCATTGATGGAAAAATAAGTTTTTTAGATACTGATCATAGAGGAACGGAATCTTATTTTTGATATATATCATAAAGCAACTTTTTCCAGTAGATTCCTTAATTTCTATTTCACATTATCCGCATTGTCACAAAAAAGATGTAATTTATGGAATTGTGGATAAGATTTTTCGTCTGTGTCCGAAGTTTCAACAAAATAATTTAATTGACGTTATTAATATTTTTTTGAATAATGGATATCTTCTACATTTTATTTTCTCGACTATTCACAATAGAATTAAATTTCATATCAACAATATTTATAGTTTGAATAATAATAAGAATAACATAAAAAAATTTGGCACTGGGATGACTGGGAGGAGGTTCTTTACGATTCCATATGTTAATACGATATCCGAAAGATTTATACCTATTGTTAATATGTGTAACTGTAAATTGGCTTTTACTATTCCTAACACATTGAGAAGTTTTATAAGGAGAGGAAAGGATGATTTGGAACACGTTCAGAGTCAAAATGTGGTTTATAGAATATCCTGTGATGATTGTGATGCCAGTTATGTTGGCCAAACTAAAAGACAATTAAAGACCAGATTGCATGAACAAAAAAACAGAAGCATGGGATTAATAGACAAAATGACACGGAGTCTTTGCCGGATTTGTATTCTGACATTATACATTCTCTTTCTCCTTTCTAACATCTTCTATCCTTTTCCTCCTATTTTTCCGTTTTCCGTTCTCGATAACTATAATTTTAATTTATATTATTATAATTTTTCTGTTTGACATTTCGTTTTGTGACATCGTTTAAGTCAGAAGCTCCTTACCTTACCTTTGCGAATTTGCTTATAATAACCTATTAAATTAAAAAGACTTTTATTATTACCCGAAATGGACTACATTTTACATTTTTTTCTCGTTGTGTATTATTGGACTCTTAACAGATTTACTAAGGTATATCATCATATTTTTAATTTTTATGTGATTAATATTAATTCTTTTTGTTTACGGTTACTTTTCCAGAACTTTCTTATGACTTTGATAATTCTTGATAAAAATGACTCATAGCGTATTACACAGAAAGAAGAAAGAATTTTTTGTTAAGGAATTGTAAGAATATTGTAAGATTATGTACGAATTTTTAATTTAGAACGACATTTATATTATTGTATGATAGCATTGAAAATGACTCAATTGGAGTTGAAACGTTTGTTTTATTTTATTGTATTTTAATTGTTTTGTAATTAAGTTTGCTTATCTAAATTATAATTTTTTTATATACGTCATTGGCTCTTTGCCCTTCTTTTATACTACCTTTTGCTTATTAGTACAGAGCCTTTTTTATTACTTTTAATTATAATTACATTTACGATCATAATTATAGTTATAATTATATACTTTCTAAGGTCATTATATCAATCTGAAGTATCTCATAGTGTGGCTCCGGAAGGTAAAATATTGAAACCATGTATATTTTCCTGCTCTCAGCATCGTTGATCTTAAGTAACGTTGACAGCAGGAAAATATGGTAACCATGATAGCGTATTCACAGTAATGTGCTCTAAGAAAAAATTGACTGAATATGGCATAGAATTTTTAATTGATTGCAGCAGCCATTTAAGAATGCTGTTTATGAATGTGGAAGGATGTCCACCTTGGCTCGAACGAATGTGCATATATGTCGCACTTCGCCAATAGACCGCAATCAGAGCCTATTTCACGCAATGCTTATTGGTGTAGTTTTTTGGAAGTGGCGTGATCAAAACAACACAAGTCTTTTAGTTTAATTATTCTTTATTTATTTTCCGAATAGCGACTCAGTTTTACAAATATGCTTCGTTAAATGATATTTTGTATCCATGACTAGCTGTACACGGTTAGTATAGTTCTATGGACAAGACGTACAGAGAGAATCGAGAAGAAGGCGCGCAATAATACAAGAGAACACGCGCAATAATATAAAGGACGCGTCGCGCATATACAACGTTCATCTTGTCGATAAATGCAGAAATTGATGAATCGTAATGGAGTCCATAGTAACGGATAAACATAGAAGGAAATTTTTATATCCCTAACAAACCGCCCATCTTAAAGGGACTGCCCTTCAATTAATTTCTTTAATTTACTAGCAATGAAAAACTGGAATTACAAAAAACTTAAGATAATGATTGACGTGGCTCGCAAATGAAAACAAATTATATTGTTAATTAAATGAGGATGTGAATATTGTTGTGAACTAAATCTAATTACACTTAATCTACTTATTAAATGTGAAAATTAATAGAAAATTGTAATAATAAGAGTACTGCAACTAGAATTAAAATTAAATAAAGTATAAGTGAGTAATGCAATGACAGATTTACAAAGATAATATAACTAGTTTTGACAGCGGTCTAACGTAAGAATCTTTCACCGTTTTAATTGTGGCCGAGCATGCCACACCGTCGGATCCTATTTGCATGGTTTCAACTCTCTCAGTTCATTGAGAAGGAGCTAAGCTTGTTATTTGATCAAGACTAGCTGGTCGAGCTGAAGCTGCTGATCCCTGTATGTCTTCTATTTGTGTCTCTGGTGCAAGGAATTGAGATACTCATCTTTGTCAGAAATGCTGGCGTTTTTGCTCGATCAGTTGTCAGAGTGTGAGTGTGTTCGTGTTTATACCATTTAAATTTTGATTGGCATTTAGCAGTGATCAGAAAGTGCCCTGAGCACAGAAAAGCTAAATCATTAACGTCTGAACTAAGGGGAACGAAAGGTCTTGAGTTTAGAATAGCTTCAATCTCGCAGAGAATCGTTTGAAATTCCTCAAAAATAAAATTTATCGTGCTTACGATACGAGACGAATCTTAGCCGATTTGACGGCTGCCTCCCAAAGGCCGCCAAAATGATGGGCATTAGGTGGGATAAATATCCACGTAGTATGTTGGTCGTATAAGAAATTATTTAGAGAGTTCTATGCTTTATCGTCTCTAAGAAAGTCGCAAAATTCTTTAATTTGTTTTTGTGCTCCGACAAATGTAGTTGCATTATCGGAGTACATACATTGGGGTACGACGCGAGATAAGTCTCTTAAGAGTCGCGATAAACGCATCACTAGTAAGACCATTTACGAGTTCAAAATGTATCGTCTTTATGGCGAAACATTCAAAAATGGCTACATAAGTCTTACGGGTTCGTGAATTATGTCGTTTATCTCATCTCGTGCAGCCACAGAATCGCCGTAATCGATATCACAGTGAGAGAATGAACATGAAATATTAACTCTAGGCGTAGGCAACGAGCCCATTAATGCTTCAGAAAAAACTAGCTTGGCCTTAAAACAAATTATACAATTCTTAATTATTTTATGAATGGTTAAACGTAATGAAAGTGGCCAAAATCGTTGCTTGACTGCGGCCATAATGGCCTGTACACCAGAGTGTATATTGCGCAGGAACTCGAATTCAATTATTCGTTTAGTTAAAACATTTCGCGGCAAAAGTATTTGATGACGTACGTCGAATGATAAAGCTGAATTCTTCAATTTTCCGCCGATTCTAATCAATTTGTCATCGCCCATGAACGAAGATAACGAAAGCAGATCGCTAGAGCAGCTAATGTTGATTCGCTTGCTCAAGGCATTGTATTCATTTAAAAAGGCTTGGGTTTTGACGACTCTGCACATGACGCGTAAAGAATTTGAAACTTCTTCAGAAGATATCGTAACGGTTAATGGTGTCGAAAGCGAAAGATTCGAGAAGGTAATAAACTAAGATTCGACAAGCCTTATATAGATTATAAAATTTGTTGAGTAAATCATTAATAATGCTGCAATTGATTAGTGTAATGGTAGCGAAGATTCGTTTTTGTTCAGGAATCTCATCAGGATTAATAGTAAATTTGCCGCTTGGCCATCTATTTGCGTTATTAAGAATGAAGGACTGTGCCACCATAAAGAAGATTCTATCAATTCATTAGGAAGTAGTCCCCGGGAAAGTATGTCCGCTGAATTGTCGCACAAGGTTACATGACGCCAATTCGATTAGACGTTGGATTTCTCCAACGTGATTCATCACAAATACAGACCATTTGTGCGACGATGAAACTATCAAGTTTAAAATTATAGTGGAATCTGAGACACAGAAAATTAAACTGTGTCTTTGCCACGCTTAGAATTGTCTGCTGCATTTTTATTAGCACAATTAAACGACAAACTTAAATCGTCGTTCGATTTAACGAACATTTAAGTTTGTCGTTTAATTGTGCTAATAAAAATGCGGCAGACAATTCTAAGCGTGGCAAAAACACAGTTTTAAGCGGAGCAACTCGGGACTTAGAACAGATTAAATTTGAATGGTAATCTTGATAATCGATCTTAGTATAAAGGTCAATACATGCGCTGTAGGCGCGCTGGCTAACGTCGAATGAACGAACATTCGCATGAATTTGAACGATATCAGGATCTTTCGCTAAAGCTCCGACGCAACGAGGAATTTGCAGACTCAAGGTCGATAGTTGCAACTTGAATTAAAATTAGCTTGTGTAGATATTTTGTGAGATTGATCCGTCCCAATTTACTCCTGATTGTCACAAATCTTGTACTGTTAATTTAGTGACTACTATAATTGAACAAAGAAGAATCATCTTATGATCAAATAGTTTGGAAGCATTGAACATTTCATTATGTTTTCCGAAAGATGACTATGTTCGTACGAAAATCGGAATGTGTCATCGTCTTTATTGCAAAGTATATCTAAAACACGAAAGCAATGCTCTAGTCGAAACGTGCTAAAAATGCCTCGTTTTGATCACTCACGCTACTTAACAATGTAGGAAAATTAGATGCCCACTTATTAAGCTTGAATTAACCTTGCTCGAGTAATTGAATTACTTGATCGCGAATGGTTGCCGTATCTGACAATGTGTTAGCCATCATTAATAGGTCTACGTAGGAATCATGACTGACATGCAACGAATTTATTGGATAACTATCCGCGCATAGATCGGTTAAATGCTTGAGGCATCTTGTAGAAAGGTAGGGTGAGGCGGATGTACCGTACGTAACGGTTGTCAATTCGTGTACTTCGAGATTGGAGTCATCATCATTGTGCTAAAAAACTCTCTGGTATCGATTTTGTGAGAGATGTATTGCAATTTGGCGATACATTTTAATTATATCGGCTACTATTACGTATTTGAAGATATGGAACTGAATGAGTATTGGCGTGAAATCTTAAATAACCGGATCTATTAAGATGATGTCGATCAATGATAACCCGGTTTCGGTTTTAAAAGTTCTGTCAAATACAACGCAAAGTTTAGGACTCGCGGGAGAATTCTTAAATACAATGATGATAAGTAGATAATAAGATTCGAATTCGTTTGATAGCTGCTCAGTTATTAATTTCATGTGTCCTAATGTAACGTACTCGGCCATTAATTCGGAATATTGTTTCTTTAAGCCCGTATCGCGGTCAAAACGTCTTTCTAGTGCTAAAATCGTTTTAACGCGACGGAGTCACCAAGATTGTCTAACACATCTTGCTTGAGAGGCAATTTGACTATGTATCTACCTTAATCATTTCCAGGAAACGTTCCTCGCAAAATTTCTGCTCGCTTGTATATGGAACGGAGGCGTTAATGTCATCTAATTGCCAAAATTTAGCGATCTGATTATGCAGCTCGAGATTGCTTATTAAAGTATGAAGTGATTACACTTTTGCTTGAACGAATTGCAAAAAATTCGAAAAAATTCAGCCAAAATCCAGCCGAATCTTGACTTTTGTACAGTATCGGATACTCATTAGAAGGATTGATCTGACCTGTACATATGAGATTTCAAAAAATCTCCGCACCGACTAATATATCGATTTTTGAAGACACATAAAAATCAGGATCGGCTAATTGAACGTTTTATAATTTAAAAGCTGATCGTGCCATAGTAAAAACCGGAAGATCCTCTGATACGCGGTTAGTAACAATGCAATCAATAGCGGCTGAATAAGAGCTCACTCTCGAACTTAATTTTATTTGCTTGGTGATAATGTCGTTTATGCCTGAAATGGTAATGTTCACTGGACGTGATTCTAATCCTAAAGAATTTAAATAATCATGCGAGATAAAATTAGTTTGGGAGCCAGAATCTAACAAGACTAGATAAGACCGATAGCGAACTGTCTTTATAATGAATACAATAGCAGTAAAAAGAAATATATGCTCGTTGTTAATAATATTTGAGGCATGAACGACTGTTGATTGTATTCAAGGCATCAGTAGAAGCTGACTCACGCGCAGAAGATTCTTGTTTGTCGGCTTCACCAAATTTAGGTAGATGACGTTAAAATGTGCAACAATGTGTTATATTTACAAGAACAAGTTCTTCAATTTCCTGATGGACACTTGTTGGCAGCATGGACAGTTATCAAAGACAATTCAAACAAACCTTCCATGCACGAAGCTTCGCCATTCGTTTGAGAATCGATAAGGCTAGAAATTGTTTGCATTTGTAAGTAGAATGTTATGACAATAATAACATTTTATATTGACAAACGCATTACATGAAATTTTCTTCTTGTTATTCGAATGATGTCGCGAATAAGCGTTTAAATTCATTAGTCTTTAGATTACCAGGACGTTTTAACGCTTTTAACGCGTGAATATGCCGCATGGCACTATTGCGATATGTTGCAACTCTAAAGCATTCTCTTTCGTCATAACTGGTAACTCGAGAATGTGTCAGAGATGAATTTGAATGATAACTCGCTCGTACCTTTTAAAAAATTCCACGCAACTTTGCAGTTTGCATCTGATATTTCGAAGGAGTTTACCTTTCTTGCATCAACAAGAGCAATTTTCAAATATTGTAACTTATGAATGTTACTGAGTGATGTATTCGAATGTCTAATAGCGTGAAAGGTATCATGAAAAGGAAATTACTCATTGTCCCAGAAAATTTGGGGAAGTCAAGTTTAAATAATGTGATATTAAGGAGCGATTCCGGGTACTTCCGAGTCCCTCGATGATGTTGGTAAAGCCCTTGTCGAATACGATGGGCAAGCGTGTCTCGCGTCAAATCCCGTATACTTGCCGCTAGGTTGAAAAAGCTTCTTCGAACATGATTCTCTCGGCGTCATCTTGCAATTTAATCTGCATTTGAACATTATTATGGGTACAAATAAGTTCGTGCGGTTTTGAAAGAGATGGCGTAACTACTGTTTCATTCCACCGTTCCGTATTTCTAAGTATGCGTTGGATAGCTGTCATTAGTAGGTATTAAGTTCAGTATGTGTCATTTGTTCGAATTGTAAACAACAATATTTTTACTTCGTCAAATATGTCGAACTTTGTACCAAATAAAGTGTTTTTGCGGGGAGTTTTACTGCATTACTTCAATATGAAGAAAAGTGCTGCCGAAAGTCATCGTATTTTAGTGGAAGTTTATGGTGACCATGCTCTATCTGAGCGAACGTGTCAGAAGTGGTTTGCACGGTTTAAGAGTGGTGACTTTGACTTGGAAGACCAAGACCGTGCTGGATGTCCAAGAAAGTTTGAAGACGCAGAATTAGAGGCATTACTCGATGAAGATCCATGTCAAACGCAAGAAGAGCTTGCATTATCATTGGAAGTGACTCTGATTACATTGTAACCGGTTTTTCACAATAAAACCCCAAATTTCGAGAAAAAACCGCACGAACTTATTTGTACCTCTAATATTATACTCGAACCAATACTGGTCTAACTTTAATTTACGGTCAAATTCCGACAGATTTACGGAAGATTGAATGCTTTCTACTTAATTTCTTATTCGCGTACAGGAGGCCTTAATGGTAGATTGACGCTTCAAGAGCGGTAATATCTAGATTCATTATTGAGGTTATGTATATATCTAACAAATAAGCAGTAACACTCCGATCAGCGGATAAAGTAATGGATTTCCTTATCAAAATACTACAATTATACTAATATGATGCGCTAGAAATGCATGGCGTTGCGTCCTTATTATCGCGGAAATAGCACCAACGACTCATGATACGGCTGTCGATGTTTCTCGCGTTGGATTGATCCAGAGGCAGGATGCGAAATATATCGGCTGCTGAGAGCACTGGATTAAAGCTGATCCGCTGAGATCATCTCGCTCACACGGCGTGGAAAAAGGACAGGATGAGTGCAGATAAAGACAATGGCTTTATATCTTAGAAAATGGCGTCTTAGAAAACTACGCTTATTTGAAGCGATAGCTCGACACATAATTGGTGAAGAGCAAATTGCCGAAGAGCAATTGCAAATATCCGGCTCGAAGGACCAAAATTGTTTATGAATGTGAAGGGATGTACACCTTGGCTCGAATGAATATGCATATATGTAGCACTTCATCAATGGACCGCGATCAGAGCCCGTTTCATATAGTACTTACGGCATGGTTTCTCGAAAGTGGCGTAATCAAGACAACATGAATCTTTTAGTTTAATTATTCTTTATTCACTTGCCGAATAGCGATTCAGTTTTACAAATATGTTTCGTTAAACGCTACTTTGTATTCACGACTAGTTGTACAGCTCAGATGTTGGCGGTAGCGTACACGTTAGTAGAGTTCTGCGGACAAGATGCACAGAAAGAACTCAGAAGAAGGCGCGCAGTAATACAAAGGACGCGTCGCGCGCATACAACGTTCAGCTTGTCGATAATGCAGAAATTGATAAATTATAACGGAACCCGATAACATAGAAGGAAAATTTTATATTTTTAATAATGCTATGCCATATTTTACCATCTTAGAACACAATCGATAAACTAGAAGCCTATACTAATCGAAGCAGGATCTTTAATGCTCAAATAATTCAATGTGAATTATATATATATATATACTATCTATAAAGGAATATGGTAAAGCCACTGAGAGCCGACACAGTTGTAGGTGTGTAGTCAAAAATAATGTATATCTCAATCACCAATTACAAACGTTTCGACCATAGGATTAGGTTATCTTCAGTGTAACAATAATTATTCATCGGAATCAAAATTAATGCGTTGCATCACAATAAGGTAAATGCAGTCAATGAATCATCGTTAGGCTGTTATCCAAAATTAAGAACTTTATTTGTTATACTATACCCAAACAAGAATTCAGTCATTTAACTAAAATCGAGTTAATGTATGAAATTTGTGAATTTTAATCGTCAAAGTATTAAAATTGATTGCATCAAATGGATGAAACTTACATCGTATTCAGCATAACAATGATCTGTTATAATTATATGTGCGCGATGTAATTATAACGAAGTCTTGAGAACGTGCGAGAAGACGTTTCACATACGCAATTATAAGTATGAAAGTTAAACAGAATAAATACCAACGCAATCTCGACGATACACATTTATAACTTATAAAATATGGAAACAAATGAATACCAAGATTAACTTTATAAATTTATAATTTAAAACAAGAAGATATCCATTTTCTCTAAATTAAATCATTATATTGTATTATATATTGTATTAGCAAATCCAACAATTCTGTATCATTTTGCATGTTAGTCCATTTTTTTATTTTTTATATGAATCGCTTTCGAAACTAATCTTTTATTTAACCCTGGTTCTTTATTTAAGATTTTGATATCATTCCAATCAATATCATGATTGTGCTCAATTCTATGTCATGTTATTACAAAGTGTTGTATGGTGTTCCTATTTATGTGACTCCAATGTTCTTTGATACGTGTCTTCAATAATCGTTTCGTTTGGCCCACATAGGAAGTATCACAATTTTGACAATTAATTTTGTGTACCACATTGCAATGTAATAGTGACGGCAATTTGTCCTTTTGTGCTCTTATGAATGTATTAATGAAGTTTATTAATTCCTACGTAAGCCAAACCACTCTGTTATTTTTTAAAAATCTTTTGAATTTCTCGGTTGAAGGCACGTAGGATACAGTAAAGTATGTAATTAAATTGTTATCATTTTCTTTCATTATATGTTCTTGTTAAGTTGTTCGAATTTAGTGTGTAACCCTTTTCTAATGCTTTTAAAAATCAATTTTAAAGAGTAACAGTTAGTAAGATGTTAATAATGAACTTAAAGTTTTTTTCATAAAAAGTTGGATGTGATAATATTAGGTGGTGAACTTAATTCCTGCCGCTCACTGCTAGAAGGTACTGGCTCACGCTAGCGAGTTTCGACAGTGAAGTCATATGTCTTTTATAGTTTAAAATCGCTGAAAGTAATTCAATTCTCAGGTTACATTTCTCGATGTCAAAGAGATTTTTCAATCGATTGTTGACCGCTGTTTTTCCGGCATGTGCTTCTTCGACCTCAAGAAAACCGCAACTGAAGTGCATCGTTTATTATCTGAAGTGTATGATGATGAAACTCCATCAAAAAGAACATGTAGAATTTGGTTTCAACACTGAAACGGTGATTTTGACGTGAGAGACAAAGAACGTCCAGGACAGCCGAAAAAATTTGAAGATGTCGAGCTGCAAGAAAGGCTACATACTAAATTCGAACAATTTAACAAGAACATACAATGAAAGAAAATGACAACAATTTAATTACATACTTTATCCTACGTGCCTTCAATAACAGAGAAATTCAAAAGATTTTTGAAAAATAACAGAGTGGTTCGTTTGGCTTACGTAGGAATTAATAAACTTCATTAATACATTCATAAGAGCACAAAAGGACAAATTACCGTCACTACTACATTGTAATGTAGTATACAAAATTAATTGTCAAAATTGTGGTACTTCCTATGTAGGCCAAACGAAATGGTTATTGAAGACACGTTATCAAAGAACATTGGAATCACATAAATAGGAACACCACACAACACTTTGTAATAACATGACATAGAATTGAGCACAATCATGATTTTGATTGGAATGATATCAAAATCTTAAATAAAGAACAAGGGTTAAATAAAAGATTAATTTCGGAAGCGATTCATATAAAAAAACAAAAAAAATGGACCTAATATGCAAAATGATACGGAATTATTGGATTTGCTAATACAATATAATGATTTAATTTAGAGAAAAATGGATATGTTCTTGTAATGGATATGTTCTTGTAAATGGATATGCTCATTTAAATTATAAATTTGTAAAGTTAATAGTAAAGGAAGGCGGGTTCTAATCCAGGGGCTAGAGGGAAACGCGGAGTGCGGGGAAATACTCGTTGGCGCGGGGGATACCTAACGCGGGGGAAAGAGGGGGAAAGGTCTGGGCTCCTACACAATAGGGCCCCTTTTTTTTGTTATCAAAATTTGACCATGTTTTTCTTTAAAAATGAATCGATAAAGGTTTGAATTGGACCATGATATATTTTTCTTTAAAAATGCATCGATAATAAAGGCTTACATGTTAGAGAAAGATATCGCGTAACGTGCTATGAGTGAAAAAAGGATGGAAGAATTAATAGAGTACGAGTTTCTTTTGTACGATACAGTTTTTTCAATTTTTATGGTTTTTCCTGGCGCGTCGAGGCAAAGGATGGGAAGTAAAAGACTATACACATGAAATAATGCAAACAAAAATGTTTTATTTACATCTTATTACACCGGTTTTCGTACTTATTAAAAACTAAAGCTAATAGTTCGCAATCGACGAGCTGATGTCCATTGAAGATGTCGCTATTACGTATAATGTTCTCAGATGCAATGATTGGAGAATCGCGTATACTTGGTATCTACCGTATTGACGAGTCGAGCTAATCGTTCGAACGTTACATCGATACACCCGTTAAAGTCAAACATACGGCGTAGCGTCGTTTCGGTCATCATAATGCGTACGGATGAAGAATCGAGACGTACGATCGTAGCATAGTTCAGCATGAAAACACTGACGGTTAGCGGTCCAACGCTTATAAAATTATCCTTGTATTCGTTTCGAAACAGCTTGTAAATATTTCCTCGCTGCTCGTAGAGGCTCTTCCACGTTTCGAGAGACAGCGATAGTTCGTGTCCGCGATGATCTCCAAGGGCGATCTCCACGTAACTCGGTGGGTCAACGTTGATTCCAATTTCCAAAAATTTGTAGCCCGTATTCGTCAGATCGTAAAGTCTGCTCAGTAAACGCACCGCACGATGCTCCGTACTGTGTACATACATAATGTTAAAAAACGTTTCTTGTGTGTATAGAACGTTGAAACTTACATGTTATATTCCTTCTTCACATCGTACGATGCACTGCTCTCTTTAGCGTACATTTTTTCAGCCGTTCATACAAGCGGGTATCGTAAGACTGATTGCATCCGTGTAAATGATAATACTTCTTCTGGAATCGATGAGAGAAGACAGATCCTCCCCCTTCTTTCCAAGAATTTCGAACATGTTGCGACACGTTTTATCAAGTCTTTCTACGTATTTTCTTTGTCACGAATTTATACATACGTTTATACATACGTTTATACACACGTACATACGTACATACATTTATACATACGTACATACATAATACATACGTTTATATATACGTTCATACATACGTTTATACGCACATACGTACGTTTATACATACGTTTATACACACATAC